>ML818865.1:48339-67642 GCA_009831015.1 Picea engelmannii
GTTTATGTGTTTATCTTCTTAGTGATGTTATTATAGTGTATGATGAATGCATCTGATGTTGTTTCTTAGTGCTTAAAGATGATTGAATGCTAGATCTGAGCTAATGTTATGTGCTAAGTGATTGGAAGTACTTGATATTTATTGTTACTGTGTTGATCTGTAATAAGGGTTTAATCTGCGATGTGAATGCGATTCAAGAACTAATTCTTACTGTTTTTTAAGTGCTCTGTTAAGTATTGTGATTGCAGATCTATGTCCGAGCTTGGTTGTAGAAACTTGAGTCCTGCAAACCCCCTGCCTCTACCTCGAGTGAGACTTCATTTGCTTCACAAGTGTTGCCGAAAGGGTCGGTAGTTAGGGTTTTGTTGGTGCATTGTCGAAGCATTGAACCCTGGGTCTTCCCCTGTGCCAACAAATGGTTATGTTGTTGGGACCTGAAACTTTGCGTCATGGGAGCTGAAGAAAAAAGAAAGCTCTGTATGTAGATCTGTTTTTGTAGTGCGCAGTATTCTACTTGACTTGTGAAGCTCTGTGATAATAAAGAAACCAGATCTTAAAGAAAGAGGTAAGATCTTAAAGCTTTGTGCTCTGGTAAAGGTAATATAAGTGGAAATTCTTGCTTCTAAAAGTATGAATCTAGGTATGTTTGATAGATTTTGTCCTAGCCTAAAAACTAGGGCACAGTTAGAAGAAAGAGTTGATCTAAATAAATTTGATAGAAATAGAGAAAAATATGTTATTCCTATGCATAGAAAGAATTTTTGGACTAATAAGTGGATGCAGGAACCTAGAAAGAATTTTTGTAGATTGAAGGTCCAACACTGTGATCCCAGTGCATAGTACATGAGAGCCTGGGGATCGTTTAAAAGAAAGAATGGATTAACACTATGTTATAATTGCAGAATATCGGGACATCTTGCTAAGGAATTCCCTGGTATAGGTCCTATTTGTCTTTGTTTTAAAGCTATTGGTCATAAGGTTGAGGATTGTCCAAGAATGATTGCAAAAGTTGAAAAGATGAACATGAGACAAGAAACCTATAAAGAATGTCAAGAAACTAAGGATCTGTTAGAGAACCAGAAAGAGAATGAACCAGAGAGAGATCAGACTATGTTATTACAGTTAAAAGAAGCAATGAATGACCACACAAATGTTAGTTTGTCATAGATATTGAAACAAAAACAACGCATAGTTACAAGAATATAAGACTTTGACATAGACTGTGTATTGGATGAAGAAACACATGTGAATATTATGCCAGAAAGCACTTGGGAAATTTTGGGAAAACCTTTGATGATACCTTCATTGGGAAGGATCGCCTGGTTTAAAGGAAAGATGATAACCTTATGTGGAAGAGTTACTAATATACCTATGATTTTTCATGAAACATCGACTGAAGAAGAATTTGAAGTCATTAAGTTTGTTGAGAACAACGCCCCTTTTCCACTTTTATTAGGAAAGACTTGGATTGAGAAGGATCAAATCATAAGGAAAGTAGAGGAGGAATCCACAGAAAAGAAAAAGCAATAACTAAGGCACTTCATAGCCAGAAAAATAGTGAAACTAATAGAAGAACAAGAAGATAAGTCGAAGCAATAGAGGACCAGAGAATTAGTTGTCGAGGTTGAAAGAACACAAGAAGTCTTAAAGAACCTATCCATGCAAGAAGAAAGTATGTCCACCTAGGAACTAGTAAGCAAAGAGGTATTACCTCCGAACCCTTTGAAAGAACATCAGAAGTGTGAAGTCATTATGCTAAGAGAAGATAAGAATAAGAATGGAAAGAGGAATATAGAGACCCAGATCACAGGAAAGAAAACAAGAAATATCAATAAGAAGAAATCCAAGTTAGAAAAAATACAGAAATCTCCAGAGAAAACATCACATGAGACAGATCTGCAAAACTTGAACCTCGTTGGAATAACAGAACCAAACAGAATGGAACTTCACCACCATGGAGGTATATGACCGTTGGAGGCGTCCCGACCCTTAGAATAACTCTTCATAACGACTATAAATGCATTTATTGATAGAAATACCACCATTGGACCAATGGGACAGTGCCATAACATATGGATTTGTATTGATTAAGGTATTCCTACTCGTTGGAGGAATCTATTATGACACTTGATTATTTAACCCATCAGACGCTACATTGGGGAAAATTTTTTCCACCCATGATTATCTGAGCTAACAAAAAATCGATTGCATACTGCGCTGTGATTTATAGACCTCTCCATCCGTGTGATTACCTCGCTTGTCTGTTCACCTACCCGATCTAGTTGGTTACAAGTGTGAATGTCGGACGAACATAGTGTGTTAGATAAATCTATGGAGGAGATTATTGTGGAGCTCATGGCTGAGAGAGTTATGTTTGTAGGAATATAGGCGTTGTCGACTGGTGGATTTCAAGCATCCCCCTCGATTGGACGTTGTTCTAGTTGGACCGTGATTGAGAAGCGAAGCAAGCACCGGATGATCTGGCTAATGTGAAGTAGATATCATTGGTCTTGCCTAAATATTTACCGCCTTTGGCTAGCACAGTTAGCCGTGACAGTATCCCACACGAATTTGAATATGCGTTGATCACTGTGTACATCACGAAGGGGATACACATAGTTGGACCCCAGTTAGGACACATTCCATCTCTGAAGAACAATGATTTCAACCTCAACGACAGGAAGAACTATGCAGTGCTCGCACCACATTGGTATTTGATGAAGACAACTGGGAAGAAACCTTGGATAGTCTCTCAGCCGTGGATAAAGGAGCTCGCGCAATCAACGATCCTGAATGTGATGAATATCCCTCACTTTGGCTGACATCAGGAGGTTAAGTCTTGCATTAAAATACTCCTGTCATGCCATAACGGATGCTATCTATGGCTCTATAGGCACATCATTGTGGATCCAACGTTGATCCACCTCATCACTGGAATGAGCATGCACGGACCAGACCCTGAGCAGTTCTACCTAGGGAAGACTTCATATCACTCCCTGGCATAGCACATAAAGGAGGATTATGGCAATGTAGAAAAGGGAAATCAAGGATACAAGGTATCCTCCATCCAGGATGGCTCAGTGTGCCTATCTTGTCATCTTATAGATGGCAAGTGCATTAGAAAGAACCATTTGACGCAGGTCAGTGGATTCTTCATAGATCTCGCATGGAAGTACGTAGAAGGAATGCAAATGAACTTGATGAGTTACCTCATCAACGAGTTGGAGAAGGACCATCGCGAAGCGCAGGATCAAGGCTATGAATTCCATTTCATTTGGTTATTGGTAGTGATCTCCTTTGTCACTTGGCAGATGCAGGAAGGAGAGACATTCCAAGAAGTTGAGCCATCGAAGCCACTGGCCGCGAGGTTCGCCACCTTGTGGTATACAAATTAAATGTCAAAGTAGTGGTATTCAAACACTGTCTTCCATGCTTACTACGAACAACTGAAGCATGCTATTGAAGCATTTCCACGAATGACACCCAATACATTGCATTAGTATAGACCTCTAGTGAAGTTCCACGCAGATCAACACTTTATCTACATCACTGCGCGTAGGGATGAGAGTAAGGGGGAGCTACAGTCCTACTATAAGATGACTGATGAAGACATGGAAGATATCACCAAAGAATGGCTAGCAGAGTTCCGTGTACCAGTGGAAGATGAAGAACTCTCTGACCCTGACATCATTAGAAGTCCCTTGGTCACCCAAGTCGAACATGATGGATAGACCAACGCAAAGAAAAATAATAAAAAGGAGGAAGTGCAGAAAATAGAAAGTGATGAGGAGGATAGCGCCTCAGAGGAAAGTAGGCTTGACTCACCTGTAGGAGGAGGAGGAGATGAAGTGAATCTAAAGGAGGAAGGGGAGGAAGGAGATAAGAAAGGAAAAGGAGAGTTACACCGCTGAAGGATCCCCCTACATAGGCCAAAACATCGAAGAAAAGGAAGGTTTCTCTGTAGAAACCCTCAGCAAGAAAGAATACCCGCGCCAATAAGCCTCATTCGAAGAATGCAATCATAGTGGATGTTGTCGATCTCATCATTGCAGTCATGGAGGACGCTTCAGAGGATATCTTGCAGAGACATGGAATGAAGAAGGAGATGTTGTATGAAATAATAAAAAAGGAGTTGCAAGACATACATCAAGCTATCCATTCGATCCACGCAGTACCTACTGCACCTTCATCGTCGAAAATTCTAGAATTGGGGGATGAGCCCACCCAATTACGAAGGCTAGCGGATGCAACAGAGTCTCAACTTCGTCGAGTCCAAGAGGAATAGGAGCAGGATACATAAGCCTTGAAGAAAGAGAAGGAGGATGCCTTAGATCAACTTCAAGTTGCGCAGAAGGAGAAAGATGAAATTAGGGCAGTGTTTGAGGTGGACAAAGAGAAGATCCAGAAAGAAAAAGACCAGCTGCTCGAAGAGAAGACTGTGGTTAAAGAAGTAGTGACTAAAGCACTTCTCTCTATGTCGGGATTGGCATAGGAGGAATTAGAGTCAACTGAGATGTAAGTAGGGAAGCTCACCGAAGCCATTCAACAACTTCAAGCACAGATAATGGAGTTAGAGCTCCAAGAAGTACATAGCACTCGACAAGAAGTGCACGATCAGAGGCAAGAAGCTTCCAGGAGTGCAGTAGAAAGAATTAGGGAACTTGCCTCAGAGTGTAAGAAACCGAGTGATCAAAGTGCAGAGACCTATGAGCGCCTTGCAGAAGATCCAGAGCTAAGGAAACTGGAAGCACAACTCTAGGAGGCACATAAGCAGGCATCCACCATGCAAGCACATATGAAGCTTCTTACTACAGTCGAGAGGATGAAAAAATCACAGGAACAACATGCAGTCCTGTAGTAGACTAATTCCATCCAAAGAAAAGTCATGGAGGTTACACAGAGATTACAACCAATGCAGGATGAAGCCTGCACACTTTTTGAAGAGATTGAAGGACAAGGCTCGCAACTAGATCAAATGGTTACGACATTGGAACAATGCCTGGAAGGGCCTATTATAGAGAAAATGATTCAGGAGTTCATCAAGAAGGAGGCTCTGGCGAAGCAACAAATCAAGGTAGCTTGAGCTAAGCTCGAGGCCTTCGAAGCAATATTGCCTAGATCTGAGTGACTCGGGATGATTCACAGGTGAGTTTTGGGGGCCTGTTGGCCCTTGACCACTTTTTGAGGAAACATTGGTCGTGTTTCACCAATTTTGGGACTTCGACATGCTGGTTGAAGATGGAGCACCCAGATAGAGCTGATATCTCAGGATCTCAATACTTTTTCGGGCTTGTGGACCCAACAAAGGGTTTTTAGGGTTTATGTAACGGGTTATGGGATGTCGGCCCACAGGTTTACCCATGTTTAGGCCTCTTTGTAAATGTATAAATAAGTATCTAAGGGATGTAAGAAGTAGGTCCGGTATTGGCTATGTGCATAGTATGTTTGGCTTAGTGCAAGATATTGGAAGTTTCTTTATGCAATCTGGCTGTGTAAAAGAAGGCTTTGTGCTATTAAGGAGTTGGCTCTATGCCTTGACCTGATTTTGGGGAAGGTGGATCTAGTGTGTTGTGCGCATATCACCTGTCTAGTGCGGAGTTGGGCTCTGTGGCTTTGTGCACAAGAGAAAATGAATGTAAGAATATTGGAGAATAATAAAGAAGAAGAAGAAAGTGGTGTACATAGCCCCACACTAGGGTGAACCACATATATCCTATGTCTTGATGTTCTTTGTGCGATGTTTTTTATGTGTTTATCTTCTTAGTGTTGTTGTTATAGTGTATGATGAATGCATCTGATGTTGCTTCTTAGTGATTAAAGATGATTGAATGTTAGATATGAGCTAATGTTATGCGCTAAGTGATTGGAAGTACTTGATCTTTATTATTACTACGTTGATCTGTAATAAGGGTTTAATCTTCGATGTGAATGCGATTCAAGAACTAATGATTAGTGTTGTTTAAGTGTTATGTTAAGTATTGTGATCACAGGTCTATGTCTAATCTTGGTTGTAGACACCTGAGTCCTACAACCCCCCTTGCCTCTACCTCAGGTGAGACTTCATCTACTTCGCAGGTGTTGTCAAAAGGGCCGGTAGTTAGGGTTTTTTTGGTGCATTGTCAAAGCATTGAACCCTAGGTATGCCCCTATGCCAACACTGTATAAATTGGTCATCCATATTAATTTCACACAATCTATAATATATTTCAAATATACACATTTATCATGCATTTAGGGTCGGACTGTGACAAATTCAAATGTGATCATGATTTAGTATATTGTGGTTTTTCTCCATGGSTGTATGGATCTTCACATTTTGAGAATACTACRGTCCACCACTCACTGCCATAAAGAAKCAATAAAATCGTCTAACAAGAAACACTATTTAACACTTACCAAAGAAAACTATTTTCTTTCATCCCAAGTTCCAACTGTTCCATTGCAACAAGATGAGATCTTTTGAGTTACATTAATAACTTTCTTATGGGTGATTTGCAATTAATTATGAGATTACCTTAAGCTCCCCCTCTGAGTGATTTTATTTTATTTTCCCTCCTTCCTTGATAACACATATAGTCATGCACGTACACATACTCGTTCCCTACTGTCTCTCAATAATAATACACACACTCTCTTCTAACACCAAGAAAGCATGTCTATGGTCATGCTTTTATTACACATGTACAAAGGGGAATATATTTCATTATGGAACCATGATTCATTCATGGTGATATTCCTACCCCATCCATCCCACCATTCTTTTCCCATTCTTCCACCCCTYAAACACCCATATAAGAAGTCAACATCCATCCCCAMTCCTACTAGTTCTTTTCATCAATTTCTTGTAMTCYGGAGAGAGGGGTTTATCCTCTATTATTATTTACAGTATTGAATCTTGAAACCAGTGGAATTCATGAAATTTTAGAAATGAGGGCTTGAATTTTACATATGCCCAGGTCAAGGGTGACACACAACTGACCCCAGGATTCAGTTTCCATCCAACTGAGGTAATTGACAACACCTTCGTAGGTAGAGTCATTATTGAGGTCAACCTCAACAAGTGTGAGCCTTGGGATCTTCCAAGTATTCTTTCACTCAATCATTTATCCTAGTGCTAGTTTCATATGATATTTTTGTTTTGTGTATGCATAAACTGTAGAGATTAGAAGACTCTTGATCCAAATTTATGAGTGGAAGAAAATTAAAACATAGATTTATAATATTAAAAAAGAGACACAATTAACAATAACCGATATAAAGTAAAACTTGACTTCGATTAAATAAGAAATATGCTGAAAACTGTAAAATGCAGACTGAAAACAAGCTTGCTATAATGGTGGCATCTTATCTATGACACGAGATGTGACGGATATGCTCATTCGCAAGAAGATGAGTACCATGAGGATTTTAAGGCCTTTTTACAATAAACATGAATTCTTAAACCCTAGACATCCAAAAACCTAACCCTAGGAGATGAAGCCCCAAAAGTCATGTGGGCCCCATTGGGGTAAGTTAGTACATCAACTTCCCAGGGTCGTAACGTTTGCATACAATATGTGTTTAGGGTGCATGATAGCTAGCTGGAAAGGTATTGATGAGGAGATTCATTTAGGGGGATCAATCAAAGCCTTCAACCATCATTGATGTGCCCGATTTTGAAAAATTGTTGTTTGGGACCTGAAAAGATGCTAAAAATAGTAAGTTGTGAAAAAACTATTATTAGCCAATTGGAATAGGTCAGTGGCCACCGAGATCCTCCTGGATAAATTCTCCCCCATTAGGAAGAAATGGTCTCCATTACATTGATTTCCCCCATCATATGAGGAAATGTCTGGTGAATTTGTCCATGGGTGAGACACTTGCCTTGGTGCAGGAGTTGCCCTACTTTGACAACTGGATAAAGATGAATCATCTACTGGAGAGTGCCCTTGACCTATGTGTCCATGATCTAATCAGTTTATGCCTATTCCATGCAGTCATGGTTGAGCTATGTTGGTGTCAATTGTTCTGTTATCTCCGAGGTGTCCAATAATGGTGGAAAATAAGGCTGAAGGAGGTTCACATTGAACATTAGGTGCAATCCAAGGAAGGGGGGAAGGTTGAGCTCAAAAGAATTTTCACCCACAGCCTTGGTGATGGTGTAAGGTCCATAATGGAGTGGATGAAGCTTTCGATGAGGCCATGTAAGGCGTTCTTTCTGTAAGCACAACCAAACTTTGTCTCCCACCTGAAATTGGTGTGGCACCCAGTATTGATCATGGCATTGCTTGTACTTTGCATTGGACTTCTGTAAAATATACTGAACCTGTTGGAAGATGTGTTGGATCCACTCAATGAACCAGGTGGATTTTTTAACTTCATTTGTAGCATGTGACAAGTTTGCCTAGGTGGTTACAATGGGTAGCACAACATCCACGGGACCCAATGGTTGAAATCCCAGCCCCACCTGAAAGGGGTTGTGCTTGGTTGAGATATGTATGGCTCTATTGTAACTGTACTGAACATAGGGAAGACTCTCATCCCATGTGTGGGGGTTCTTGAAATTGTACATTGTATGATGTGCATGATCATCCAGTTGACGACCTTGGTTTGGCCATATTTCTGGGGGTGGATGGAAGTGGATTTCGTGAGCTTGGTGTCTAGTAGTGACCAGAGGCTAGAACATAATGTGTTGAGGAATTGACTATCCTGATATGAGATAATGGTTTGTGGGATCCCAAAGTGTACCCACACCCGTTCAAAAAATATTTTGGCAGTGGCCTCCGCTATGATTCTCTTCTTGCAGGTTTCCAGAATCGCCATCTTGGAAAAGCGATCAACAACCACAAAAACAATGCCATTTCTCCGCTTGGTGGATGGAATTCCAGACATGTAGTCAATTGAGATGGATTCCCACTGATTGTTAGGAGTAGGTGGAGGAGTGTTGCCTTGTGTCTTAGTTTTCAGTTTGGCAATAGTGTAAACAGTGCAGGACCAGATATGCTTTGTGAAATCATGTCGAAGTTTCGACCAGTAGAAATTTTGCTGCAACACTGACATTGTATTTTCCACATCAAAGTGTCCTTCCACCCAACTATAGTGGGATTATCAAATAATCTTCACTTGCTTGCTTGATGGAATGCAGAGATGGCCCAGATGGCACAAAATCTTGTCCTGGGAAATTACTAACAGATTTGTTTGTGCCTAATATTTGGTAGGTGTTGTCGAAGTCAAGATCTGTCTCATAGAGGTGGGGCCATCTGGAGGTCTCATGGCCATAAGAATCTATCACTATGGTGAGTGTCGTGACTGGAGGTTGGTTGAGGAAATCAATGACTCGGTTGGTACTTCTTGTTTTATACCTGATGTTGAGGTGGAACGGCTACACATATTTGTATTACTTCTGATTGCAATCATTCTACATTTTTCCTTCTATCTGCATGAACTGCAGCGAATTACGATCAGTGTGGATGACTGTCTCCTTCGTGAGAATGAAATATCTCCACTGGAAATAGTGTTTCACAATGGAGTACATTTCTTTGCCATAAGTAGGGTACTTATAGATGGCATATGATAGTGTCTCACTATTATAGGCCACAGGGTGGCCGTGTTGAGTGAGGACTGTACCCACATCATAGTCTGAAAATTTTTTCTTGATCTCAAAGGGATGGTGTAGGTTAGGTAATGAAAGCACTAAGGTTGAGCACAAGCATTGCTTCATATCATCGAACATTTTCTGTTTGGACAGGCCCCACATGAATTTTGTCTTACCACCACCCCTGGTTATTTGGATGAGGGCCCATGCAATATGGGAGAATCCCAACATGAACCTGCAATAGAAATTGGCAAGGCCTAAGAAGCTTTGAAGCTCAGCGAACGTAGTTGGGAATATCCAGTCATGGATGACTTGGATCTTGGTTGGATCAATAAGCACACCATGTGCATCAATAATGTGGTCAAGGTACTATGTCCTATCCATGCCGAAGGATCATTTTTTCAAGTTGGCATATAGCTTGTGCTGCCACAGAGTGTGCATAACGTACTGAATATGTTGCAAGTGTTCTTCCCAGGTTTTGTTGTAGATGAATATGTCATCTAGATACACCACCACAAAATAGTTAGTGAATGGTCACAATTTATCATCCATCATCCTCATGAAAGTTTCTAGGGAAATTTTCAAACCGAAGGGCATGACCAACCATTCAAAAATACCTTCTTTTGACTTGAAGGTAGTTTTCCATGCATTTTTCTTCTCTAATGGGACCTGATGGTAGCTATAATTTAAATAAATATTACTGAACTATTTGGGCCCCTTGAGGTGATCAAGGAGATCATCTATTTGAGAAATCAAGTACTGCTTCCTGATTGCGATTTTATTTAGGGCCTCGTAATCAATGTAGAGTCGTCAGGTCACGTCTTTATTCTACACCATCACGATTGGGCTTCCACAAGGTTATGATATAGGTTAGATGTGCCCCTTGTGGATAAGTTCTTGGATATGACGCTTGATCTCCTCTTTTTCTAGCAGGGAGCGACGATAGACTGGTGTTGTTGGGGAAAAACACCCTACGGACTAGCAAATAGAGTTCAGACTTTGCATGCAGATATGACCGAATAGAAATTACTTTCTACCTTCATCCCTAGATTTAAATCCCCTTTTATTAGTAAATGCATGGAAAGATCAACCTACCTCGTTACCGACGTTTGATGTTGATCCTCCGTTGTGCTTGATTACTTGTTCGCAATACTCCTTCCAAAGCTGACCTGCATTCAAGACAAGCAACAACTATGCATGCATACTACTTATATACTAACGGGTTAGAAATCAAACATAAACTAATCAAACCATAAAAAGTTCATGAATTGGGACAGGAAAAGCATTATCTTTATTACTTAAAGTGAGTCAACTTGAAAAAGTTGAGACCGGCCATCGCTCCTTGAACCTGATCCTGGGCTCCTCTTCTTCTGTCCTTCAACTGCTTTGCTTTAAATCTTCTTTGGCATTAGGAAAGGATAAAGGGTTGGGACAATGGGAATATGTAAATGGGCAGAGTTTCTTTGCTATATTCTTCCTCTTCCAAATGGTACCCCTACCCCTTCTTTTATAGGCTAGAAGGATCTAGGTATTTGGACGAACCCTCAACTTTAGGACATTTCCTGCGGGACCGCATAACATAGCGGAACTGATAGCCGAGCACTGTGAGGCCGAGACAAACCGTGTGAGCTCCTAGGTGCCCATCAGTAAGATTACTAACCTATCGCTACAAGCAATATTATTACTGATTGGGCGGATTACTGGTTCAACAACCTTGCATCAGACGTCTCGCGCACAGATGAACTGTGCTATCCAGTGCTTGAATGCACAGATTTTTGACTGGAGTACCAAACTACTTGAGTGTATGAAGAGGCAATTGACAGATTGCCGACAGTGGACACAAAGGAACTTTGCATTCGGGACAATTTTGTGTCCATTCTTCTTTGAGAGAGTTCCGAGCTTTAGTCCTCGGGAAGTGGTACGAGGACATCAGGCCTCTTTCCCTGCAGTATGTAGATGGGCAGTATTACTGCCGCGACAGGGTGGTGGAAGGACCAATGAGTCCTTCGATGATGAATTCTTTGTTTGGTTGTCACGGAAGATCCCTATGATCGAGGATTACACATATGCAGGGATAGATTTTTCTAGAGATCCTGAGATACCCATGCCTCTTGGTGAAGAGTGAGGGGAGATGGGTAAGTCTCCACCTTTGTATTTTTTGTTTTGTTTGTATATGTAATTTTTATGTCATTTTTGTTATATATATCATATTTTTTTATATGCCAGAGTATTTGATGGGTATACGTTTGTTGCATGTAGATGTGGGACCCATGCAGTCTTGCCGATTATGCATGAAACATGCATCATCCTCTGCCAGAAGCCACAGTTGCCGCCTCCGGGGGAGCAGCAGTAGCAAGGAACCTCCCAATCGGGGAGGCTGAGAGGGTCCTTAGACGAGTTGAGTGGAACTTCACTGCACTCACTCGCACAGTCTCGATGGCAGAGATAGAGGACCTGCTACCATCCATGCAGCCTCATGTAGTGGGGGAACCTCAGACATGGGTCCGATTGTTTAGGCGTTTAGCCCATGTTGTGGACTATTATAATAGGGCCCATAGGCCCTGAACCTATTTAGAATTTTTACGTGTCACGAGCACTAGTTGTATATATTTTTTGAGGGCATAAGCCCTGTGACTCATTATTAGTCCCATTTTTTAGGCGCTTGCATCCATCTATGTACTTTGGTTATTTTATGATGTTATATATGGTTTTTTAATCCTTTGTGTCTTATGGATAACGTGTGCAAAAATGTATTTAAATGCTTATGTCAATGTTCTTTCATATGTGTGTAAGATGCCAATCTAAAATTTGATTAGCTAGAGTATCTGTAATTTGGTTTAATCTCCTAGGAACATGAAAATATGTAATATAATCAAAGTTTCATTCTAAGAGACGTACCCTAAGGAATCGTCGGTGTAAATTTGGATCATTAACCCGGTACTCTGTTTATTTGTGACACAACTAGTTGAGCATCGAGATAGACCCGAAGATGAGAGATACTCAATGACAAGGCGTCACGAAGAAACTCAATAACTACACTATACTTGACGACATTATTTGTGGTGTCACCTAAGCATATACCTCCAAAAGATAACAACTAGCCCTAAGGTGTAAAGATTACCCAAGCTGCGGAGGCAAGCCTCCGAGTGTGCCGACTAGCCATGTCTGCATACCCAACGAAAACCTCGGAATCACTTGACATCTGCGATATTGATGAAATATAACATCAATGACACATCCATAACGCTTAAAAGAAACTAAAAGGTAATAGTACAAAGATTATACATATGTTACAAAAAGTTACCCACAGTGACGTACCTATGAGTAATACTTCTTGAGGTAGAACCCATTTCTAGGCTCCACCAAAGCATTCCCTTCAAAATCAACCAAATGATAAGCGCCCTTTTTTAATACCTCTTTTATGATGAAGGGTCTGAACCACATGGGTTTGAATTTTCCTGCCCCCAGGGGGTCCTTATCTTGGTCATAGACCAGGACAAGGTCACCTTCAGAGAAAATCTGAGGACGAACGAACCTATCATACTGACACTTGACCTTATGTTTGTGAGCCTCATTGGCCAGGGCCGCATCACGACACTGTTCATTGAGCTGATCAAAGTGTATTAACCGTTCTTCAAGTGGAGAAGTGTCTGGCAATAATTGTACTGCCAGTTTTAGAGATGGGATTTGACATTTGATGGGCAAGACTTCCTCCAGCCCGTAAACAAGTTGAAAAGATGAGAAACTGGTTGCAGTCTTAACAGATGTTCGGTAAGCCCATAATGCCAAGTATAACATCAAATGCCAATTTGACTTGGCTGAGTTGATAGTTCGATGTAGAATAGTCTTAAGAGTTTTGTTTATAGCTTCCACCTGCCCATTGGCTTGGGGGTAGTAGGGTGATGAATGCTCTTGCCGTAACCCAAGATTTGATGTTAATTCATTCATCATTTGGTTCTAAAAGTGACTGCCATGGTCAGTAACAATCTCTCTCGGGACATCGAACCTTGCTTTGATCTGGTTGAATAAAAAGAGAGTTGTAGTCTCTCCATCATCTTTAAATGTTGGCATAGCTTCGACCCACTTAGTGAAGTAGTCTACAACTATGATGATATAGCGGTGCCCCCTTGCTGACGGAGGGTTGCAAGTAGTGTAATCAATCCCCCACTTGGTGAAGGGACCAACTGTGATGACAGGAAACATAGGAGCGGGATGTGCCCTCATCTTCCGAGAAAAGACTTGGCACGGATGGTACTTCTTGACCGATTCTATACAATCTTTGATAAACGTCAGCCAAAAGTAACCTGCTCGTAGAATTTTTTGGGTTGTTTCCAACCCAGGCAAATGACCGCCACAAGCTCCGGTATGGAAATCGTTGAGCACAATGACTGCCTCTTCATGTGTGAGACATCAACCTAAGATGCAGTCTACACCTCTCTGATACAACGTATCATTGAGTATGAGATAATTCTTAGCCTGATGGCGTATACGTCGATGCTCATCATGAGAAGCAGAAGTGGGGCACTTCAAAGTCTGGAGATAGATAAGTATATCTCTGTACCAAGGATCTGAAGATGTGATCAAAAACATATCTTCCCAGATAGGCAATTCTTCAGGCACAACGTCACTTGACTCAACCGAAAGTTCCGAAATAAGCTCTGCGAAGACTAGTGAATTTTTGGACTTTGCTGAAACGAAGTCTAAGTCAAATTCCTGGAGGATGACTATCCATCTACTGATTTTTCCACCTAAAACCCGTCATGTCAACATGTACTGGAATGGATTCACGACAGCAATGATGGTGGTCTTGCGAAACAGAACATAATGACGGAACCATTGAACAGCATGAACTGCTACCAACACAATTGTTTTGATATGAGAATAATTAAGGTCCGGTCCTACGAGGCCTCGGCTCAGGTAATAGATCATGTATTCTGAGAAAAAATCATCTTCCTGAACTAAAACCATGCCAATGGTTGACTCTACGACAACCAAATATAATAAGAAATATTTGTTATAGTTAGGTGGTCGTAGCAGAGGCGCAGTTGTGAGGGCGTGTTTTAATACGTCGAAAGAGCGTTGAGCGGCTTCATCCCAATAAAAAGGAACATATTTCTTTAGTAAACGCATAAATCCCTTGGTGATTTCGGCACAGTTAGAGATGAAGCGTCGTAAAAAGTTCGCCTTGCCTTGTAGACTCTGAAGTTGAAGAATTGTGCATTGGGGGGGCAACTGGATTATTTCCTCCACCTTGAGAGGATTGACCATGATCCCTGTTGTTGATATGATAAAACCTAACAAACATCCTAACGTTATGCAGAAGCTTCACTTGTTTGGATTCAAGCGAATTCGAAAGTAGCAACAACATTCGAAGATAAGTCTAAGGTGTGTGTGATGATCTGTTCTCTTGCGAGATCGTGATGCTAAATCATCTAGATAGGCCTTGACTATATGCTTGAGATCGTGAAAGGAAAAATACATGGCCCACTAGAATGTGGCTCCAACATTTTTAAGACCAGAAGGCATTTTACGATAAGCGAATGTACCCCACGGAAAAATGAATGTTGTTTTGTGTTGGTCTTCGGGTTTGATTTGGATTTGATTGTATCCCGAAAACTCATCCATGAAAGAAAAGTCTTCGTAACCAACACATTCATCAATGATCTGGTCAATGAATGGTGTTGGAAAATTATCTTTGGGACATGCCTTGTTCAAATCATGAAAATTGGTACATACACGAATCATGCCTTGTTTTTTATTGACCGACATAGGATTGGACACAAAGTGAGTCAAATGGATAGGAAAAATAAAACCTGCGTTTAGAAATTTCTCAACCTCAATCTTGATGGCTGCTTCTTTCTTGGGATTAACTGGACGAAGTTTCTGTCGAACAGACTTGGCATTAGGATACGTTGTGATTTCATGTTCAACTATTTTTGGATCAATACCCGACATTTCCTCATAAGACCAGGCAAAAACATCTTGGAATTATTTGAAAAGATCCGTGTAGATTTGAATCTCTTCGGGGGATAAATCTGCTCCGACGAAGACGTTCTCCACAATGCCAGGGTTTCAGGATATGTTGATTGGTATAGTTTCAGAGATAGTTTCCATATTTCCCTGAGCACAAATTTCATGTGTAGCTAAGAGATTAATAGGACACAATTGATCTCACGTCATGGTCACGATGAATTCTCCTGCTTCGATTCGGCTTAACTCTGGGAGAAAATATGATCTGTGATGAAGATCTTCCCAAGGTTTGTCTGGACTTGTCATTGCTTCGATTACTGCTTCATCAGAAGGAAAGACTAAGTCTAACGAATTGACATTAGCGAGAGAACACTGAGCCCAAATAGGCTCTAGAAGTGGATCTAACTCTTGTGAAGGAGTCGGATCAAGGTTAGATGAAGCTTGTTGCACTAAAGAGTACGCTACTTTAGCGACAGAAAAGGGCATGGACATGCCTGGGTTCCCTGTCTCATCCATTGTGGCTGATGGGGAAGGAAGAATCCATGGATTCTCGAAGTAAGTCGTGCGGAATGACGAAACTTGAAAAATCTCAAACTTATGGTGATTAGATATAAATTTGATATCGCCTATTGGAGGTGGGTAATCAAAGGTACCCATCAAGGATGGGCACAAAACAACTCCTATGTTGACGACACCTGATTGAGGATTATCAATCATCGAGACCGTGGATGCCCCCAAAGCTGGGTCAGGTCTGGAGAAAGACAATTGATTGATGGTCACTATCCGGCCTTCGTGTGGAAACAACAAGACCTGGAAAACTATAGCAACCACAGCTTGCATAGCATAAGTCCAACTCCGTCCTAACAAGAGGTTATAGTCAAGGGGAGCATCGACTACCTCTAATTCGACACACACAGTCTTCCCTCCTAACTGCACAGGTAAAGAAGGAACGATGCCATGTGGTCGGAACGAATGACCGTCGAAAGAAGTGAGGAGAGTAGGTGATGGAGACAAAACAGGCTGGCCAATGGCCTTCCAACATGCTAATGACATAACGCATGTTGAGGCGCCCTCGTCGACCACCGTGCGGAAGATATTCCATGTAAAAAAATTTGTGGGGTAAGCCACTACTATCTGAAATGCTATGTGGTAAGGCAGATGAGGTTTTAAGCCAGTTTTATATAACATGATGGTACCTAGATTACAAGTCTCAGTAGAGCCTAGTGCGGTTAACAAGGATTTTCTCTGAGAAGGACAACTTTGGAGGACCTCCAAAGAAAACATCACACAAGGGGTTTGTGATAAATCTTCCACCACAGAGTAGTTCTGGGCGGCCCTTGCATTTGGGTTATGAGAAGCCTTTTTAAATTCACCTTTTGGAATGCGTGTCATTGTTTCTCCCAACGTCTTCTCAATCTGTAGAGGAAGAGATGGGATATCAACTTCTTTACCCTTCTCAGAAGCACTTGGTTTACTATAATCGTGTGCTCTAGTTGATATGAAAGCATCACCCCTAACCATATATACGTTCATGGATGATGGGTTGTTTAAAAGTGGGCAGTTTTCTTGGTTGCCCCCTTCCGTACTTGTAGAGGGTTGAGTTAAATTTTGCTCATGTTGAAAGGGATTAGTCAACACTGCCTATTGTTGTTGTGTGACAAACTTTTGGGCCTCTGCAAGTCGAGGACATAGATGGGTCAGGTGGTGTTCTGTGCACAAGTTGCACGGATACCTCGCCTTTCGTTTTTCAGTATTGTCCCAACCAGCATTATCGTCGGGTTTTTTTATCCCCCTTACCTTTCTTTCGTTGTTTTTTCTTCCCTTCAGGCTGTTGGGTGGCCTTTGGGTTAGTCGACTGCACTGTGTGTACTTCTGACGTTTGGGTAGGGGGAGCAGCCAAAGCAGTAGTTTGGCTAGTCGTTGTGTATTGTATGGATACCTATTGCAACTGCTTTGTCAATTTCTCAGCGGGCTTGGTTTGTGCTGAACTGACAATACCATCGACATGCGGTCCAACTCTCTGTCTAGTTTTATCCAGTATTGAACGTGATGCATCTAGCAAGATGTTGTATAATAAACCGAACTGAGAATAGATGAGCTCAAACTATTGAGCCCTCATGATGGCGTCTTCTTCAGAGAAAACTCCTGACGTCGCAATGTCTTTGGATAACTGTGGGACCAAAGACTTAAGGAACCACTCAAGAAGGAATGTTGGTGGAACTGGTACCTTGATTAAACTCTTCCAGCGTCTCCATTCTCGGATGTGATCAGAGATATGGTCCATTGTTGTCTATTCGAAATTAGCGAGCAGCTCTGTGCTAGCGTCGTATCTCACAGGTAACTGGAAATGGTTAAGGAAGCCCATCGCCAATTCACCAAAAGAAGAGTATCTTGAGCGATCGAGCTCAATGTACCATTTCACAACACTCCCAATGAGAGTACGTTGAAACAATCACAACTGTACGGATTCATCTTTCAATGAGTTAGATGAGCACCAAAGATGGAAGGTAGTCACATGATCCCCTGGATCTTCATTAGGCTTGGCTTCGAACTTTGGAATTTCCGAAGGAAACTTCATCGACATAGGAGGCCAACGCGGATCGTGACAAATGGGGTCATTCAAAAACCTTGTCAAATATGGCAAGTGTAAAGTCGCCAGGAAAGGTAGTTTGGGTTGCTACTGATAACCGGGGAAAAATGGGCTTGGAGTTTGACTGGCACCAGGTTGCCAGGAAAATTTTGGCTGCTGGCTCGGGTTCTGGTAGAAGCCATGGCCCTAGCCAGTGTAAGAATTTTGCATATGTGGAGACATCATCGGTTGATTTCCCAAATAGGACATAGATTGTTGGGCACGCATTATATTCGAAGGACTTAGGGAAGGATTACTCCATGCCGGTCCCGTGGGGATAGGCATAGTAGTTTTTTTGGAGTTCCATTGATTGTGGAAAGAATTACCCCAGATCGGCATTCCGGAGGAGGGAACAGATCCTTGCCCTGAATTCCAAGGTCCTGCTAGGTTTTCCCCCTGTGTAGGAATAGTACCCTGCACAGGATTAGATTGTCCAAAAATGGGGTTTCCCCTAGTCAGGAAAGTAGCTGACGAGAAAGTGTTGTTACCAAACGTTATGTTCCAAGAAAATGGTGTCAAACCTACCGACATACTATGTGAAGGTGGTCCTTGACACCCCGCTCCAAATAAACTATTGTGTGTAGGTTGCCCGACGGATTGCTGATGCGAGCCACTGAGTGAAGGGGACGAAGGAGAGATATGACCTCCTCCGTAAGGAAAAGCGTTAAAAGGGACAGGAGTGCCCCCCATGTGACCTTGCAGAGGAGTGCTAGAGCTCCCTACCCCCAGACCCAAAGTTTTTAAAGTGGAGTAGGAAAGTACATGACTTGTACCCAAACTAGGCATACCGTATGAGAACGGAGGGCCTGTCGCACTTGGTGTGAAAGGGGTTGTGGCCGCCACCAAAGATGGGTTCAGAGCACCGTGTGAAGTAGTTGCGGTCGAGGCCATGGTGGCTCGGACCGACAATAGTAGGTTAGGAGATGACAACTCTCCTGTGGTGACAACTGTGGTGAGAATTGAAGAATTCCCAGAAGGAGTAACAACATTTGTTTCCATTACTGTGTGCGACACTGTCTGGCGCTTGTGAAATTGAATTGGTACAATAAAAGGTGCCAAGAAATCAGTGGTTGGGGTTTCAACCTGGCCAAGAGCGGTTGCTTCAAGGTCCAAAATGGTTGATTCCTCCA
>ML818866.1:0-14195 GCA_009831015.1 Picea engelmannii
GTCTTGATGCTTGACCATTCCTGGTAATGAAAACCTTGCGTACAGAGCATGCAAACCTATAACCAGTAATGAAAGTCTTATTAATTTCACTATGCTAGCAAGATGGATTAAGTACATGTTACAATAGTTGCGCATTAATTTCCATGACTAGCATGACCATAGTTTTTGCAACGAGTTCAAATATATCAAAACAAAATTCTCCTAATTCAAATGTAAGACCATCTAAGCATATCAAAATTATATCAATACCCAAAACATTCCAAATATAAGTCATTCAAGTGTTAGATTTAGATTGGATATAAGCATGATGATCTTTCAAAAGATTGCCCTGTATAGAAAACATAATATGAAGCTAAGTTTTCATGTTTGATTCATGCTTTCAATCATGAATCAAACATGAAAACAAAATGAAAACACAAACTTTAAAGAATTAATGAACATCTTTTATAATCCAGTAATCATCTCAAAATGATAATATTTACAAGATGAGGTGAAGGCAACTACAGAAAGTGTAGTTTGTTTTTCAAATAACGAAATCATGTAGGGCTACCAACAGTGGTGACTTACTGGGTGAAGCGGTTATCTTTGTATTACCAAAGATTTCATGTTAGGACATATCAGAATGGTTGAAAATTAAAGAACAATCAATAGAAAGTCAATCATCCCAATCAAAATCAGAAACATCACACAGTCTAGTGTCACATGTGTTTCATTCCAAATGCAATTCGGTGACAAGATTTAATTATGAGTGAGACGACATTTAGGAAAATGACTCTGATACTGTTGACAGAGCTGCTATTTTTAGCAGGCATCCATAGCCTCGGTAGGGATGTCAATTAACCCACTTCGACACCTCTACCCTGTCCAAGAAATATCAATTCAATATGAAGGACATTTTACGATTAATATGAATACATTTATACCTGATAATTTTCTCGAACCTAACATTGCTTCGCTGCCAGCAGGCCTGTTCAGTACCCCGACGAAGTTGCCTTGGCATCATGCATGCATTTAACCACTGCCTGCAGAACTGTTCAGTATCTCGGCGGGTTTACAGACACTTCCCACACTTTACAGTGCTTTCATCTCTCTATAATTTATTTACAATTTGACATAAACTTCACGATCTTCAAGAGAGCAGGGCGATGCTGAAAATTTCAGACTTCAAACAACTTTATATTTTTCAATTTATTTCTCATTTGATGGCCTTCATCATGATCTGAACTTAGTTTTCTGTTAAGAATAAATTTTTGAGGACAGGAAGGCATACTTGAGTTGTTTTCTTTAAAAACAGGGACAACGTAAAGAGTTTTAATGATGATCGTATCGGCTCGTGATTATAAAGTGAAACCAAGAAGACTATTTTGAGCAGAAAGTTTCCTTTGCTAGTCTGAGTTTCGACAATTTACAACACCGATGCTTTGAAATGACCTCGACCGTTTCTTTATGATGAGACTTTTGGTTTCCTTTCATGAACCAAATGGTGACCTAGACATAAATTTATTCAGAAACCAGAAAAAACAAGCAAAATGAAAAGAACAAAAATCAAAAGACAAAAAAGGAAATCAAAATAGAAAAATATGTATAGAGAGGTGTATCTGGAATTATCAGGAGAAATATCTTTTGAGGGATTGGCCATTCACCTGGAAAGTGTCTGGCTATCCCTCCAAATTGTGCAGATGGAAAGAGCTGGGACCTAGTTTCTTAGCAATTACAAATGGTCCTAACCACAGATTCTGGAACTTGGTGTGTTCCCCCTTTCCCTCATCTGGTTTATCCCATTTGAGAACCAAGTCTCTTACCTCGAAGTTCCTATCTGAGGAAGAGTCTGAATCAAACCATATTTTTACAATCTATTGATGCTGATCCAACTTCTTCTTTGCTTTTTCTCTTACTTCCTCCAGTTTTAACAAGGCATTAATTCGAATTTCTAGGGGAGGGTAGTCCTCTTCTTGGAATTTCTGTGATAATTGCAGAGATGAAAATAAAACATGAGGATGTAGGATTGCTTCTCTCCCGTATATGAGAACGAAAGGGGAATTACTAACAGAGGTTCTTGGTGTCACTCTATCAACCCAGAGTGCATTAAATAGTGCATTATGTCAGTTCTTGTGGTTTTTAGAAACTGTCCTCTTAATGATCTTGATCAAATTTTTGTTTGTTGATTCTGCTAGACCATTTCCTTGGGGGTAGTAACTCGTAGAATATTTCAATTTAATCCCTTTTTTCTAAAGAAAACACATTCATATCTAGGGATGAGAAATAAGATGCGTTATCAAATACCAAACATTCGGGAATGCCGAATCGAGTAATGATATGTGAATTAAGGAAGGATACTACCTGATTCATGTTTACCACTTTCAAAGGTGTGGCTTCAGACCATCTGGTAAAATAATACGTTGTTGTAATGATATATTTGTGCTTCTATGAGGAAGAAGGTTTAATTGGTCCTATGATGTCAAGACCCCACCGTTGAAAAGGTGAATCTACAGTAACATGCTACAAATGGAATGCTTCCTTTTTCACCTGTCCAACAACTTTCTGGCAGATTATGCATTTATGACATAATGCATGGATGTCTTTAAATAATGTGGGCCAGTAGTACCCAACTCTTAATACCTTATGAGAGGTGGTGTCTCCACTGAAGTGACCACCAACCTCACCTGCATGAAGTTCAGATAGTACTTTCTTTGCTTCATCTTTTTCCAAACAACGCATAAGAACACCATCAAAATTATTTCGAAATAAGACATCATTTATTAACTGGAAAGATGCAAATTTTAGTCTTAGTGCTCTTCTATTTTTAGGATCAAGATAGCGAGGAGAAGATCCATGTGTTAAATAAAATTTAATATGATCATACCAAGAATTAGCAACAACATGTGTACATATGATGTGTTTCTCGTTTTGCTGATTTACAATTGAGATTTTAATTTGACTTTCCTGTCCTTCAACTGAATCAACCACTAGTTTGCATAGGCCTTGACCTCTAACAATTTGTGAAGGAGTTATTTCGAGGTTGTATTCTTGTAATGATGTCATCCAATTTGCCCGTTTTTCACCCAATTCCTTTTGAACTAACAAGTTTCTTACAGCAGGGTAAGGAATGATGACTTTAGTTCTGGATTTCAGTAGGTATGACCGGAAATGTTTCACTACTTTAAAAACAACATACACTTGTTTATCTACACCTGGGTAATTTAGCTCTGCCCCTTTGAAATCTAAGATCATGAAGGTAATGGGTATTTCATTTCTTTCAACATTCTTTTGTGTTAACACAACGACATAAGATCGGTTGGAGGTGAAAGTGTAAAGAGTGAAATCTTGGAAAAAGTCGAGGTTCATCAGGGAAGCAGCTTCTACTATTGCTTTTCTAATAGAATCAAAATCTTGACTTTCTTGGGGTCCCCAATGATACTGAACATCATTTTTAATTAAATCTTGTAAAGGCCATACCATTTCTGAGAAACTTGGGACAAATCTTCTGACGAAGTTAATCTTGCTTAAAAAGGATTGCATAGATTTTTTGGAAGAGGGAGGGGAGAGTTTAGCAATAGCTTGGATTCTTTTTGAGTCAACAAACATTCTGTATTTGGACACTATAAAACCAAATAGTTTTCCTTTCTCTACTGCAAATATTGATTTCTTAGGTTTGAGGGATATGCCATACTTGCGACATAGTTCTAGGACAACCCTAAGGTGAGACAAGTGATCTTTCTCATTTTTAGAGAAAACGGTAATGCCATCAAGATAGACCACTACTGATTGATTTATGAGACCATGAAAGGCAATGTCAATTGCTCTATGGAAAGTAGCCCTGACATTTATAAGCCAAAAAGGAATCTTCTTGTAGGCATAAGTTCCCCATGGGGTATGAAAAGTGGTCTTGAGCCGATCTGGGGGAGACATGAGGACCTGGTTATATCCCGAAAAACCATCTAACAGAGATAGTCTTTCTGAAACAGAGACTTGCTGAAGGATTTGTTCCATTAGAGGAACGAGATAGTTATCTTTATCATACACTCAATTCAAGTTACAAAAGTCGACACAGAGTCAAATTTCACCACTTTTCTTCCTAACAGGAACTAGATTAGACGCCCATTGTGTGTGTCTCACTGGGAAAATTATCTTTTCATTTAGTGATTTATTCAGTTCTTTCTTGACAGTGGGTTCTAATTTGGGGTGCATCTTTCTTAATTTATGATGAAAAGGCTGAGTTTACGGTTTCATGGGGTTGACATGTTGTATTATATTAGGGTCAAATGTTTTCAAATCATCATATGTCGAGGCAAAAACATCTTTAAATTCTTTAAACAATATTATAAAGGCAGAGTTTTCTTTCTCAGAGCATCCCGTTGCCAAATTAATATTTTGAGGATTTTCCTTAGTCCCTAAATTTACCGTCTCATAAGTCAAATAAGAACTGTTCGTTTTACAATTAACTAACACTCTAAAATTATCATGCAAGTCATAAAACCTCTCTAGTCTTACAACAGATCTCAGAATAGAGTTTACCATATTAGACGTCGTTTCAGGAGATCCAGGATATGATATTACTGTGAATTTGTGAATGTTTTCATCGTGAGTGCCTTCGTCGATGACTGCACCTTGGAAGGTGTCCTCCATATGTAATAAGTTGATGATTTAATGGTCATCATCAAACACTCTCCAATTGGTGATGTTGTCCGGGATCGACGGTCTGAACAACAATTCAATCTAAAATGCATTATGAGAAAGACCTTTTGTGGGAAATAGTTTAGAAGTGACATTAGTCAATAAATCAACCTTTGAATTACTTAGTCTAGGAATGGAATTTATGTTAAATGTTGGAATTTTTTTCATTAAACTCCATACCTCAATTTGGTAACTTTTTAGATGTGGTGATAAGCAATGTATGGAGTTCCTTACCTACCTAACCACGATCTTTGAATCATCGAATACCATTAAATTCTGTATGTCCATATCCAAAGCTTTCATAAGACCTTGTAAAAGTGCTTCGTATTTAACGGTGTTATTAGTGCACTCGAACTTTAATCGATAGGCAATGAAAGTATTATTACTTGTGGGATCTATGAGTACACATTGTGCACCGACTCCTTCTTTGGATTTGGATCCATCAAAGTAGAACAACTAGATTTGAGCTTCATCAACAGTGTTTTTCAGACTTGGCAAAGCTGATGACTGAGTATAGGTCATAATATATGATTACTTCCCTGAATTAGTAATAGGGGAACTTTCGGTCATAAAGTTACCAAATAAGGTATTCATTCCCTGCATTTCAAATGAATTAGTAGATGCAGTAAAAGGTTCGTTTTCATCATTTAGATATGTCACAGTGTGCTTGAGATAACATTCATGATTTATCCTAATTTTATTGGGCTTTCCATTTTCTGGCAGCTACAAATGAGACCAATCTGTGGAAAAGTAACGATGGAGTTGCTCGGAGCAGTCCCTGCTTAAAGACAAACCATAGACTTCAGGGATATCAACAACAATGATGTCAATAATTTGGTGAACCTTAGTATTAGAAGATAACCTAACCAGAACATTCTTAAGTTCACCGATTACCTTAACGTTCATCCGATCAAGATGAATGATTTTGAGATTAGAAGGTTGAACTTCTGCGTTGATTTTTTGACAAACAGATAAAGGAATCACATTTGATGATGCACCAGAATCTACCATGCAATTATGCACATTCCTATTAAAAATTTCAAAAGTTAATAAGAAAGGTGGGACATTTTTACGGGTGTTAACAACATAATTCTGTTGATTTTTTGTCGCTGTCCCTGAAACAGTTTTATCTGCATTTGATACAGTTTTTTCAGCTAAATCCCTTTTATCTCAGGGTTTAGATGTGGTTCTAGTTGGGATCTTTTTGGTTGTTTTATAACCAATTTCTGTAGTTTTCTTGCTACTAGGATTGTTGTTCTTAATGTTTTCTGCTATACTTTGAAGCATTTACTGCAGAATAAGGGGAAATTTCAGCAAATCGAAAACATAAATATTAGCCCTCAGTTTTTTAGATCTTCAATTAAATCGTATTCTAAAACAAGGGCTGCTAAACTTTCTTTAATTTCATCTTGCTTCGATTGATTTGGAATCACATTATTACTTTCTTTAGAAGAAATTTTGTTCGTTGTGTTGCTTCTTGTGTTGTAGGGGTGAACAGTTTCAAAATTTCTTGGAAAATACTGTCAGAGAAGTGACCGAAGATATTGGGGGATGAATCTTATTCTTCCATTACTTCTTCCTCAGCTACTTTTTCATAACTTTCAGGAGGGGCAGAAGTGGGATTATCATGTGCTTCTAGAATAGTTTGCAAAGCGTACTGCAAGATTTCAAAATTAAGACCTTCAGTGGTCGGATTTGGTTGATTCAGAGGAAAAGGTTTTCTGAAAGGAGGTTTAAAACTTCCTTTTCTTGAGGATGCCTCCTCGACTGATCTCTTCAAGTCCACGACTTGATTTTATAGTTTTTGGAAATCTTTCTACAAGCTTTATAAGTCTAAAGTTTCAGGTTGAGTTTTGTCTTGGGGAGGCCCTGTAAGGATTTCTTTTTTCTTTTTAGAGCATGAAGTTGTTTCAACTTCACTATTGAGATTGTCTCTTAAGATTAATATATCCTTTTCAATTTGGATTGCCTCCTCAAAGGCTTCTAGTAGTGTGTTCTTATTATACCTTTTGACCCAAATTGCTATGTTGTTGTGTAGAGATTTGGTGTAATATATGACAATTAGACTTTAAACAGGCATTGAATCTGTGGGAATTTGATTCTTTAACGTAAGAAATTTCTGGTTAAAATATTTTACTTTCTCCTTAGGGTTCATTTTTAGGCTAGAGAGCTCCAAGATATTTATCATCTCCAAACTTCTCTAAGAAACATGTTTCAAACTTGTCCCAAGAGACAATGGTTTGGGGCTGTTGGGTGAAATACCACATGGAGGCATTGCCCTCGAATGTATAAGGAAAGAGTATACATACTCCATATTCATTCTCTACACTTCGAAGTCTAATAGCCAACATAAACTTCTTTATGTGATCTTTAAGAAATTGTTTAGAATCTGGATCAAATTTAGGCAACCATTTCTCCGGGTGTTTTGGTAATGGGTGTTGAGGTCCAGGTACAACCACAACATCCTGATCGAGCCATGGTCTAGAGGGATTGTTTTGGTTTTCCATGGGTGTTGGTGGTGTCGAAGGATGAGATGGTTCAGACGAGGAACTGCCTTCGTCATATGACTCTCTTCCTGAAGAGGATGGAGATGAACCAAGAGGAGAAGGTGGGATACCAGACCCTCTGACTCCAAGAATAGGTGTTTCGGTAGTATTGGTGGTATCATCTCATATGGGATTTGGGAGTAGACTAGTTCCTTCAAGTTGTTCTCAGATATCTGAGAAATCTAAGGGCTGATTAAGTGGCCTTCCAGGTTGTTTGATATGGGCCAAGGCACTATGTGTCCTTATAAGTGAATGACGAACAATTTCTTGGACGTCATCCCCTTGAGGAGCTGGTGTTACTGGTTCAATGAGAAACTCAGGATTATCATTTGAGGTAGTTTCTTTTTCAAGTGTAACATTATTGTCTAAGCGACTACACATTACGACAGGGGAGTGAGTGTGTGGGGGAGGAGTCTTGCGACTTCCATGTGCCATCAATTGAATTCAGGCCCTCCTTCTAGTGCCATTTGTTGACAGGCAAATTTGACATGCCGTCAACTGGAAGAATAGGTCCAGTCCGAGGTTTTCTAAATAACCCAAGCCATTTGGTGTAACCTATTCTGACGGGTTTAATGGATCCATTAGCCAATCTAGGGTCCTAAAATAAAAGAGATAAAATAACTAATACTAAAACTATATTAACCTATTAACTTTAATCTAATTATTTACAAACGTATTAAAAAGAAAAAACATGAATATATCTCTTATACACAGAATTTACAGTTTGCAAGTTTTAATGAAAGCTTTGCAAAATGAATGTAAAAGTAATTATTTTTAGAAGCAGATAAAGAAAACACATTTTCTTATTTTTTTTTATCTATTATAAATCTAATAAAACTTGAATTAACTAAGTTACAAAACAAAGATGTACACACGGTCAAATCCAATCTAAAACTATCTTGTTTCACTAATAGGAAAATTAACAAAAGTGAAATGGAAATGAAGCTAACCCAAGTTTTAAATCATGTCTATGTCTTTTGTGTAATCCAATAATCCATTTGTTATGTCTGTAAGAACAATCTATGAGAGGTTGATAACGATGCCTCCAGAACAAACTCTAGATGTTTGTTGGCAACCAGAAATATGAGAACAAGATGATAGACAAGTATACACGATGATGTATTAATTTTGAATGATCACAGTAATATAAATCTTAGTGTAGAATGTTCATATTATATATCAACTCACAACAGATAAAAATCATGATCTAACAATTGATATGATGATCACAATGATAACTAATTGAAACAACAAATTAAAGACAACATTTTAAAATATCAAATAAAATGGAATATCACATGTCATTAAGACTAAAGCTATACAACACATTTCTATTCCAAAATAAGAGAGCCAAAACATAAATGAGACAACCTTCACATAGGTCTAAAGACGAACTGTTATAAGTTGTTCCATTAAGTTTTGAAAATCATTTGTCCATAACCTGTTTGAGGAAAAGATGCCATTTTCCTCACAAAATGAATAGTATTTAAAGTGTTTTGAAATCCTATTTTCCTAACTCCTAGGATAAGATAGGATCTAATGAGATCAAAATATTACAAAAAAAGAGGGCTAACAACCACTCATAACTGAGTTGATTCTTCTAAAAAATTAATAAAAGTTTTTACAAGGTAAACATAAAAGAGAATACTAATCATTCAAATTCAACATCAAACATGTCTACCCTCAGGTGATCAACATCAATATCTTATATTTCCTGAAAACGAAACAGGAATAAGTTAGACAAATGATTAACAACTAATTTCTAAATTTTTATTTTAAAAACGACTTGGCTACAAAATCGAAAGATTCTGTAGCCAGTATTATCTTAGCAAACAAAATCTAATTTCAAACTAATTCGATTCAAAATAGATAACATGAAAGTAATAAGAAAAAAATCATTTTACCATTTCAACAAATGACCAAATATGGATCATGGTAGCTTAGAATTGATTATGGCTTTAATATTGTTTGCGTTTTTTTATTATTACATTCCCTGTCATTTTAAGGCTCTTAACTTTCCTCTTTGCATTTACTCTAAGGCCCAGATTTTCATGTTCTAGTGATTCACATCAAGTTGTGAATGTTTTAATCCGAGCCTGAAGGATGGGAGTATCTTTGTAATATCGTTCAATCCAAAGCATACAAACATCACACTGTACTGAATGAACGACCTGTTGTTGAAGCGTTCAGTCACGTATGGTCATATAAACTTTACCTTCATTTTCCCTTGACCAAACCCAATCCCAGAGAACGCCTTCTCATCCTTGAGACATGGTGGCAGATTCGTAACAAAGTCATAGGGTTCAACAGGACCAAACCCTTGACAATCTGGGTCTTCCAAAGCCATGAAATCTTCAATTTCAGAGTCCGAGACCTCATTGACCTCAAAATAAGACAACCAACTCTTTTGTTCTGAAACCCTAGAGCCACATGTTTTTGTTTTGTCTGATTGCAAGATTTTTTGATATCGGGTTTCAAAGTGGCTTTATGGCCAACATCTAATTCATGCATAGGGGGTTCACTCAACTTGAAACCAACAACCTGTTGCTCATGTGAAGACTGATTGGGCATTGCCTTGTCTTGAGGGTTTCTATTTAGAGAGTCTGGCTTGTTATTTGGAATGTCAAACTGTTTTCTTATTAGTGGTTCACCCAAAACAAGGGTTTCTACAGGAATGGTTGTAGAAAAACCATTTCTTGTTAAAAATCCATCCCAACAAGCACCCACAATTGTCAAACGGTGAATCGAAAACATTTTAATCAAGCCGTGGTGAAAAAGAATAGAGTTAAGGATCTCTCTGTTATACCTTTTAGACATTTTGTACAAGCTTCTCAACAGATAGAAGGGCACATTTAATTGAAAATCTATAAAATGCATAAGTAGTCGTATATGATAGAGAAAAACTAAACCATAATGACCCTCACAGGTCACAAATTGTTTGAGGATCAACAAAAGACCGTGCCACCTAGATTTAACCAAATAAATAGGGATACCGTTTTCGCAGCAATTGATTTTCCTGGAGGTCATGAAGAGGCTCCATGGCACTTCTTCAATCTCTGAGTTTTTGAACCATTTCTCACTGGTGGATGGGAGCCCTATGGCCTCACTCACAAACTCCTTAGTTACCTCTAACTGGATATCTCCAATTTTCTCCCTACACCCATTGAAAGTCTGTGCAAATTCCTTAGCCACATGAAGGTTATAACCTTCAAACCTTTTGATGAAGGCATCCCAGCCCTAACCTTTTAAATCTTCGATTGCATTATCGTGATAGAACAGTGCCTGACATCCATTCAGCTCCAATTGAACAATATGTGCCATTACAAATATGACTGGACTATAAAAAGGTTGACTCAAAACAATTTTGGGTTTGAATGGTAGGAGAAAAAGAAACAAATCCGAATGGATAAAATGGAAACGATCAAAACAAAGCCTCTGTGAAATCATAGTATGAACATCAAGGGTTCAGTCTTGATGCTTGACCATTCCTGGTAATGAAAACCTTGAGTACAGAGAATGAAAACCGTAATGAAAGGCTTATTAATTTCACTGTGCCAATAAGATGGATTAAGTACATGGTACAATAGTTGCGCATTAATTTCCATGACTAGCATGACCATAGTTTTTGCAATGAGTTCAAATATATCAAAACAAAATTCTCATAATTCAAATGTAAGACCATCTAAGCATATAAAAATTATATCAATACCCAAAACATTCCAAAGATAAGTCATTCAAGTGTTATATTTAGATTGGATATAAGTATGACGATCTTTCAAAAGAATGCCCTGTATAGAAAACATAATATGAAGCTAAGTTTTCATGTTTGATTCATGCTTTCAGTCATGAATCAAACATGAAAACAAAACGAAAACGCAAACTTTAAATAATTAATTAACATCTTTTATAATCCAGTAATCATATCAAAATGATAATATTTACAAGATGAGGTGAAGGAAACTACAGAAAGTGTAACTTGTTGTTCAAATAACGAAATCGTGTAGGGCTGTCAACAGTGGCAACTTACTGGGCGAAGCAGTTATATCTACATCACCAGAGAGTTCATGTTAGGATAGATCAGAAAGGTTGAAAATTAAAGAACAGTTGATAGCAAGTCAAGCATCCCAATCAAACTCAGAAACATCACACAGTCTAGTGTCAGGTCTGTTTCTGTCCAAATGCAATCCGGTGACAAGTTTTAACTACGAGTGAGACGAAGTTTAGGCAAATGACTCTGATACTGTTGACAGAGATTCTACTACCAACAGGCATCCATAGCCTTGGTAGGGATGTCAATTAACCCACTCCGACACCGCTACCCTGTCCAAGAAATATCAATTCAAGATGAAGGACATTTTACGATTAATACGAAAAAATTTATACCTGATAATTTTCTCGAACCCGACATTGCTTTGCTGGCAGTAGGCTTGTTCAGTACCCCGACAAAGTTGCCTTGGCATCATGCATGCATTTACCCTCTATCTGCAGACCTGTTCAGTATATCGATGGATTTATAGACACTTCCCACACTTTACAGTGCTTTCAAATCTCTAGAAGTTATTTACAATTTGACATAAACTTTATGATCTTCGGGAGAGCGACGCAATGAGGAAAATTTAAGACTTCGAACAACTTTCTATTTTTCAATTTATTTCTCATTTGACGGCCTTCATCATGATCTAAACTTAGTTTTATGTTAAGAATAACTTTTTGAGGATAGGAATACATACTTGATTTGTTTTCTTTTAAAATAGGGACAACGTAAAGAGTTTTAATGATGATCATATTGACTCGTGATTATAAAGTGAAACTAGGAAGACTATTTTGAATGGAAAGTTTCCTTTGCTAGTCTGAGTTTCAACAATTTACAACACTAATTCTTTGAAATGACCTCGATCATTGCTTTATGATGAGCCTTCTGGTTTCCTTTCATGAACCAAATGGTAACCTAGACATAAATTTATACAGAAACTAGAAAAAACAAACAAAATGAAAAGAACCAAAATCAAAAGACAAAAAAGGAAATCAAAACAGAAAAATATGTACAAAGAGGTGTATTTGGAATTATCAGGAGAAATATTTTTTGAGAGCTTGGCCATTCACCTGGAAAGTGTCTGGATGTCTCTCCAAATTGTGCAGACGGAAAGAGGTGGGACCTAGTTTCTCAGGAATTACAAACGGTCCTAACCACAGATTTTGGAACTAGGCGTGTTCCCTCTTTACCTCGTGCGGTTTATCCCATTTGAGAACCAAGTCTCCTACCTTGAAGTTCCTATATGAAGAAGAGTTTGAATCAAACCAAATTTTTACAATCTGCTAATATTGATCCATCTTCTTCTTTGCTTGTGCTCTTACATCCTCCAGTTTTAACAAGGCATTAATTCAACTTTCCAAAGGAGGGCAGTCATCTTCTTGGAATTTTTGTGATAATTGCAGAGATGGAAGTAAAACATGAGGAGGTAGGATTGCTTCTCTCCTGTAGATGAGAAAGAAAGGGGAATTACCAACATAGGTTTTTAGTGTCACTCTATCAGCCCATAGTGCATTAAATAGTGCATTATGCCAGTTCTTGTGGTTTTCAGAAACTGTCCTCTTAATGATCTTGATCAAATTTTTGTTTGTTGATTCTGCTAGACCATTTCCTTGGGGGTAGTAGATGGCAAAATATTTCAATTTAATCCCTTTTTATAAAGAAAACATGTTCATATCCAGGGATGAGAAATAAGATGCCTTATCAAATACCAAACATTCGATAATGTCGAATCGAGTAATGATATGCGAATTAAGGAAGGATACTACCTGATTCATGTTTACCACTTTCAAAGGTGTGGATTCAGACAATATGGTAAAATAATAGGTTTCTATAATGGTATATTTGTTATGCTCTGAGGAAGAAGGGTTAATTGGTCCTTTGATGTCAAGACCATACTATTGAAAAGGTGAATCTACAGTAACATGCTACAAAGGGAATGCTTCATTTTTCACCCATCCAACAGCTTTCTGGCAGATTATGCATTTACGACACATTGCATGGGCATATTTAAATAATTTGGCCCAGTAGTACCCAACTATTAATACCTTATGAGCGGTGGTGTCTCCACCGAAGTGACCACTAGACTCACCTGCATGAAGTTCATATAGTACTTTCTCTTCTTCATCTTTTTCCAAACAATGCATAAGACGACCATAAAAATTATTTTGAAATAAGACATCATTTATTAACTGGAAAGATGCAGATTTCAATTTTAGTGCTCTTCTGTTTTTAGGATCAAGATAGCGAGGAGCAGATCCATGTGTTAAATAAAATTTAATATCATCATACCAAGAATTAGCAACAACTTGTGTGTTGATTAAGGTTGGTTGTCATTGATGTCAACCCTTGAAGAAAGCCCTGCAACAAAAAGGTTTGGGTAATGGACCCAAGATTGTTTTATGTAAAGATGACTCATTATTTTCTTGTCATGGGTTATAAGAATTAAATATGGATGAACTCCAAAGTAGTCCCCTTATGGTGAAATCCCTCACGGGAAGACGCTTTGCAGAGTAAGAGAATCCATGCTTAATTGTGGAATAATGAGACGAAGGACAATGAATTTTCCAGGTAAACTATCCTAGATGGATAGTGATTTTCATTCCATTTCTGGTGGTATGTGGAACTCCACATAACTCCTCACAGTTAGAGAGTTATGGCCATGAGAAGTTGGAGACCCCAGGTTTGGGTAATGGACCCAAGTTTGTTTGATGGATAATGGTATGAGTTATGATATATTTTTAGATAATACTATTCTATATGGATAGTACATTTCATTCAATTTTTGGTGATATGTGGAACGCCACGTAACTCCTCACGGTTTGAGAGTTATGGCCTTACGAAGTTGGAGGACCCTCATATGTCATCTAGAAGCCCCAAAAGGTCAAAGTAGTCAAAGTGGTTTAAGAGATTTTAAAAGGTAAATAATAAAGTGAAGTAATGAG
>ML818866.1:77390-94096 GCA_009831015.1 Picea engelmannii
TGACACCATTTATGGCACTTTATGGATACCACCCTCCTTCCATCACTTCTTCTCTAAAATAAAAATCTAAGGTTCAAGCAGTGGAAGATCACATCGAGAATCAACAACAAGTTATCCAAATCTTAAAGGACAACCTGACCATGAAACAGAATCGCATGAAACAACAAGCAGATCAACATCGTAGTGAAAGAAGTTTTGAAGTAGGGGATTGGGTGTTTTTAAGACTACAACCATACAAACAGATGTCCCTCAAGCAAACCAAGAAGGATAATAAATTGTCACCAAAGTACTATGGCCCTTATAAGGTGTTGCAAAAGATTGGTACTATGGCATACAAATTGGAGTTGCCTGCATCTTCACGAGTACACCCAGTTTTCCATGTTTCATGATTAAAGAAGGCTATAGGTGACAATATCCTAGTTCAAACTATATTTGTAGAACTTGACAAGGAAGGAAAAATCATATTGGAGCCTGAAGCCATCATTGACACAAGAATTCGCCAGCTGAGGAATAGATCCATTTCAAAGTATCTTATTAAATGGAGGAAACTACTGACTAAAGATTCCACTTGGGAAGATGAGTCTTTTATACAAAAGCATCCAGAGTTACTCAAGCGTTGTGGACAACACTTGTCTCAAGGGGAGGGGCATGTTAAGCCCTAATATTGGCTCATTACCCCTTAATTGGGGCATATTATAGTAGTAATGTTATTTTATTTATGTCGGTTTTAGGCCATTAGTTGTAATTATACCTCCTAGTCTCCTATATATGCCAAGGAGACATTTTCATTTTGAATCATCTTGTACTTGAACATTTAAGTGGGGTAAAATGAGGTTTCCCCCTCGAAGAGGCTTATTATCTGAAATTATCTCTTTTTCAAGGCGTTGAGTACTTTTTCTGAGGTTTTTCTATGATATATTGGTATTTGGTTCTTAACAGATAGTAGAAGGCATGATTGATCCCCCAAAATGAATATCCTCAATGATACCTTTCCAATGGGCTATCATACGCCTAAAACGAAGATCGTGTGCAAAAGTTATGACCCCGGTAAGTTAATGTACTGACTTACCCTAACGGGGCCCACATAACTTTTGGCACTTCATCTCCTATGGTTAGTGTTTTTGATTTCTAGGGTTTTTGGAATTCCTTTTTATTGTAAAAAAGGTCTTCAGAGCCTCATTGTAATCATCTTCTTGTGAATGAGTGCAGCCATCACATCTCTTCTCAAAGATAATCCGCCACCATTCCAGCAAGCTTGTTTCCGCCGCATTTTACAATTTCAGCTTATTTCCTTATTGAATAGAAAACCAATTTTACTGTATCTCTGTTCTTTTTTGTTAAGTACCTATTAATAATCTGTATTCATTTTGTTCCGCTCATAAAATCCGGATCAGATATTTCGAAAAGAAACACAATCCCAAGGATTATGTGTCGAACATATATACAAGTTCAAAATCCAATTTAAATGAATAAGAGAGATCTAATAGCATTAGACTTATTAATAAAAACAAACAAGATTGGTATGCATGTGAACTCTATATTCTAAGATCATATAATCCATTGAAAACCATCCCACGATAGCATGCACCTGGGCTCCAAGATAAATGACAATTTCAACAATCACCTAAAATAGAAAGAGAGGTACTGACATTGGCTATTCATGTAGGTTGTTTGCTGCATTTTAGAAACCCCAATGGAAGGAAAGAGAAGGAAAAACAATGTCATGGTTAGTTATCCAGTCATAGAGGATGGGCACAGGGGACTTCCATTTTGTCTCCCTTAAATCCTCACTCCACGCATAATTTCAACCTATAGATACTTGTTTCTCCTTTCTCACAGTAAGCGCACATACCTTGTTCTACTAGAAAGAAATCAAGTTCAAATCAAGAGACAAGATGATGGGAAGTAGAATTCACCCTCATCCTTACCATGCATTGTGCCTAGGTATTTTAATCAACTCTTGTATTCCCCACAGGGAAAACAAACTTTGAGTTGAGAAACACAATGTTAAAAAAAACTTGATTTACTCCAACAATTCCCCATATGGAGTGTCCATCAATCTCTATCTTATGAATGATTTCATGAAGAGAAAAACCCTGTGCATTTTCCTTAATCAATCAAGGAAACTAGCCAAGGGAAACATTGTGTATATAAATCAAATCAATTGTTGTATGTGGACTTTGGTCCCACGACTAGTACGGGTGATGAACTCATGCCATTATCAAATCATAGGTTTCTTGATTTCACAATAGAAAATTCCAACATAAATGTAAAATCAATTATATGCAGAACTATAGAGAGGATTACAGATAGGAAACTAAAACCATTTTATTATGCTCAAAGAATTCATTACAAAGGGGGTGAGCTATGCATGCTCAAAATCTCATGCATTGTTACTCACTAGAAAACCAAAATTACAGATAAGCATGTCTTCGAGACACCTTCACTCAATGTGGATAGGCTTCTCGACTCTTTCATCCATCGAACTTTGAGCAGGTTGTCTTTTGATCTCTTATTTCTCCTCCTTCAAGATTTTCCCCCTAATTCGTTTTCCATTTCCCCTTTCCTTCTTCACTAGAACCTTCATCTTCAATGGGATGTGATCCGAATTTTATGAGCAGAACAAAATGAATACAGATTATTATGATTCTTAACACAGAAACATAAGGATAACAGAGATACAATAGCATAGATGCAGTAAAACTAGTTTCTATTCAATAAGAAAATATGTTGAAACTGTAAAAGGCAACGGAAAACAAGCTTGCTAGAATGGTGGTGGCTTATCTTTGAGAAGAGATGTGACAACTGAGATAATTTGAAATAAGATGGTTACAATGAGGATTTCCAAGACTTTTTTACAATAAACAGGAATTCCAAAACCTAGACATCCAAAAACCTAACCCCAGGAGATGAAGCACCAAAAGTCATGTGGGCCCCGTTGGGGTAAGTTAGTACATCAACTTCTCGAGGTTGTATCTTTTTCATACGATCTTCGTTTTAGACGCACGATAACCCGTTGGAAATTTATATCTAAGGATCACCCATTTTTCCATAAGACCCTAAATTTGTCTACATTTTGGTTGTGGCGAGCCCTTAAAACGTTGTTTAGGGCCTTAAAATGGCCTCGGAAGTCAGGGACCCGAAAACTAGAAAGAAACTGTCAAACTGGAAAAATGTCAAAATGAGCCAGTTGGAATAGGTGGGAGGCCACCAAAATCCATTTGGATCAATACTCCTCCTTTAGGAAGAAATGGTCTCCATTGCGTTGATTTCCCCCATCATATGAGGAAATTTTTGTTGAATTTGGCCCCAGGTGAGCCACTTGCTTTAGTGCAGGAGTTTCCCTGCTTTGACAAATCGATAAATCTAGATACTTTGTTGGAAAGTTCCCTTGACCTATGTGTCTAGAATATGATCATTGGATGTATGTTTCATGTAGTCATGGTTGAGCTCTGTTGGTGCCAACTATTCTGCTATCTCTGAGGTGTCCACTAATGGTGGGAAATAAAGCTGAAGGATATCCACATTGAACACTAGGTGCATGCCAACGAAAGGGGGAATGTTGAGCTCAAAATCATTGTCACCCACTGCCTTGGTGATAGTGTAAGGTCCATAATGGAGTGGTTGAAGCTTTTGATGGGGCCCTGTAAGGCATTCTTTTTGCAAGCACAACCAAACTTTGTCTCCCACCTAAAGCTTATGTGGCACCCGGTGTTGATCATGGCGATGCTTGTACTTGGAATTGGACTTCTGTAAAATATCTTGAACCTATTGGCAGATGTGTTGGATCCTCTCAATGAACCGGGTGGATTTGTCAGCTTCAGTTGGAGCAGGTGATGAGTCAGTTGGGGTGGCCACAAGGGGTAATGCAATATCCATGGGACCCAATGGTTGGAATCTCAATCCCACCTGAAAGGGGTTGTGGTCGATTGAGCTATGTAGGGATCGATTATAGCTATGTTGAACATAGGGAAGACTCTCATCCCATGTGTGGGGGTTCTTGGTATTGTACATGTGCAAGATATGCATGATCATTCGATTGACAACCACGGTTTGGCCATCTGTCTAGGGGTGGAATATAATGGATTTGGTGAGCTTGGTGTCCAGCAGTGACCAAAGGCTCGATAAGAATGTTTTCAGGAACTGACTATCACGATCTGAGACAATGGTTTGTGGGATTCTAGAATGTACCTAGAATTGTTCAAAGAAGAGCTTCGCAGTGTCCTCTGTTGTGATGCTCTTCTAGAAGACATCTAGAATCACCATCTTACAAAAGTGATCAACAACCACAAAAATACAAGCATTTCCCCTCTTGGTGGATGGAAGGATCAACATGTAATCCATTGATATGGATTCCCATGGCCTATCAGGAGTAGGCATAGGGGTGTATAGGCCCTATTTCTTAGTGGTCAGTTTGGAAATAGCACAGACAGTGCAGGATATAATATACTTGTTAACATCATATCGAAGTTTTGGCTAGTAGAAATGTTTCTGCGACACTGCCATTGTCTTTTTGATGATGAAGTGTCCTTCCACCCGACTGTATTAGGCTTCCCAAATCAACGTATCTTTCTCACTTGACGGAACACAGAGATGGCTCATATGGCAAAAAATTCATCCTGAAGATGGAAATTAGTGACAAATGAGTTGGCGCCCAACATTTGGTATGTGGTGGCGAAGTCAGGGTCTGTCTCATAGAGGTGGGGCCATTCGGAGGTCTCGTGTCTGCAAGAGTATAGCACTGTGGTGAGTGTTGCGACTAGAGGTTGGCTGAGGAAATCAGTGAATCAGTTTATACTGCTTGTTTTATACTTGATGTTGAGGTGGAACTGTTGCAAGTATGTGGACCACTTCTGATGGCGGTCATTCTGCAATTTTCCTTTTGTCTGCATGAACTGCAGCGGATTATGATCTGTGTGCATGACTGTCTCCTTCCCAAGAATGTAATGTCTCCACTGGCAGCAGGATTGCACAATGGAGTACATTTCTTTGTCATAATTAGGGTACTTATAGACAACATATAATAGTGTCTCACTATGATAGGCCACGGGGTAGCCGTGCTGAGTGAGAACTGCACCCACAGCATAGTCCAAAGAATTTGTTTCTATCTCAAAGGGTTGTTGCAGGTCCGGTAATGAAATTACTGGGACTGAGCATGAGCGCTTCTTTAAATGATCGAACTCTTGTTGTTGGGTGATCCATATGGATTTTGGTGGCCTCCCACATATTCCAACAGCCTCATTTTGGCAGTTTTTTCCTAGTTTTTGGGTCCCTGACTTCCGGGGCCGTTTTGAGGCCCTAAACAACGTTTTTAGGGCTCTTCATAGTCATACGATAAACAGAGTCAAATTATGATAGAAATATGTCTATTCCTCGGATAGACCTTTCCAACGGGCTATCGTGTGCTTGAAACAGAGATCGTATGCAAAAGTTACGACCTAGGAAGTTGATGTATTGACTTACCCAAACGGGGCCCACACAAATTTTGGTGCTTCATGATATGGATTTAGGAGTGGAATGAACTAATTAACATAATCATTAAAATAAACACGGAGATATGAAGAATAACACAAATATTCGATGAACAATATCTTCTATTGAATAATGAAATAGGTTGAAACTGTAAAGATGCAAAACTGAAACACTTGCTCGAATGGTGGTAGCTATCTCTGAGAAGAGATGTGGCTGCTACACGCATCCATATGAGAAGAATGAATTACAATGAGGATCTATAGGCATTTTTTATATTACTCATGAATGCCAAAACCCTAGAAATCCAAAAACCTAACCCTAGGAGGTGAAACGTGAAAAGTCATGTGGGCCCCTATGGGTAAGTTGGTACCTCAACTTCCTGAGGTCCCAACTTTTGCATACGACCTGAGTTTTAGGCGCATGATAGCCCGTTGGAAATTTATTTCATAGAACTACACATTATGTCATCAAACTCTGACTCTGTCTGCAGTTTGACTATGGAGAGCCAAAAAAAACACTGTTTAGGCCTCCAAAACAGTGGTGGAAGTACAACAAGATGTGTTGACATGAAAACATACAAAATAATCCAGTTGGATTAGGTGAGAGGCCACCAATATCCACCTGGAATATGTGTAGGGCTTTAGACAGCCCCAGAAGTGAAAACCCCACAATTACAAAGAAGTACAGAAGAAAGTGTTGAACTAAAAATGGACAAGATGAGCCAGTTGGAATAGGTGGGTGGCCACCAATAGCCAACTAGAAAAATCCTCCCCCCTTAGGAAGCAATGGTATCCATTGCATTGAGTTCCCCCATCAGGTGAGGAAAATTATGCTGGATTTGGCCTCGGGTGAGCCACTTGCCTTGGTGTAGGAGTTTCCCTGCCTTGAAAACCCGATAAAGTTGGATCCTCTACTGGCAAGTGCCCTTGACCTCTGTGTCCACTATATGATCAGTGGATGCTTGTTCCATGCAGTCAGGGTTGAGCTCTATGGGTGTCATTTGTTCTGCGATCTCTGAGGTGTCCAATAATGGTGGAAAATATGGTCGAAGGAGGTCCACATTGAACACTGGGTGCAAGCCAAGGAAGGGTGGAGTGTTGAGCTCAAAAGCATTGCTACCCATGATCTTGGTGATAATGTAAGGCCCACAACGAAGTGGGAAGAGCTTCTAATGGGGCCCTATGAGACACTCCTTATGCAAATGTAACCAGACTTTTTCACCAACCTTAAACTAGTGTGGTACCTTATGTTAATCATGGCACTACTTGTACTTAGCATTGGATTTCTGCAAAATATCCTGGACCTATTGGTGAATGTGTTGAATCCGCTCAATGAATCTAGTGGCTTTGTTGATTGCAGAATGATCATGGGAAGAGTCTGTATGTGTGGTGGCAAGAGGAAGTGCAACATCAATGGGTCCCAAGGGTTGGAATCCCATCCCCACCTAAAATGGGCTATGGTCGGTGGAGCTATGGAGAGCCATGTTGTAACTTTGTTCAACATAGGGGAGACTCGTATCCCGTGTACGTGGATTCTTAGAGTTCTACATGCACAGTATGTGCACAATCATTCAATTGACAACCTCTGTTTGGTCGTTTGTTTGGGGGTGGAAAGAAGTGGATTTTGTGAGCTTGGTGTTCAACAGTGACCAGAGACTTGACCAAAATGTGTTGTTGAACATGTTGTCCCGATCGAAGATAATGGTCTGTGGTATCGCAAAGTGGATGCACACTTGTTCGAAGAAGAGCTTGGCAGTATCTGCCGCTATGATATTCTTCTTGCGGGCTGTGAGGATGGTCATCTTCGAAAACCGATCAACGACCACAAATACATAGTCATTTCCTTGTCTAGTGGACAGAAGGCTAGACATGTAATCCATTGAGATGGATTCCCAAGGCTTCCCAGGAGTAGGAAGAGGGGTGTATAAGCCTTGATTATTGATGGCTAGCTTGGCAATGGCACAGGCAGTGAACGATTTTATATACTTGTTGACGTCTTGTCAAAGTTTTGGCCAATAAAAATGTTTCTGAAGAATGACCACAGTTTTCTCCATGCCAAAATGTCCTGCCATCCGATTGCAATGGGCTTCCCAAATCATATTTGCACGCTCTCTTGTAGGAACATAGAGATGGCCCAACTGGCATAATAGTTCATCATGAATGTGAAAATTAGTGACAATCACGCCTGTACCCAAGAGTTGATAGGTGGTGGCGAAGTATGGATCTTGTTGATAAAGTTGGGGCCACTCAGATGCTTCATGTCCACAGGAATGGAGCATAGTGGTGAGTGCAGCCACAGGAGGTCGACTGAGGCAGTTAGTGACATGATTTGAGATACTTGTCTTATACTTGATGTTGATATGGAACTGTTGTAGGTAGGTGGACCACTTTTGATGGCGGTCATTATGCAATTTCCCCTGTGTCTGTATGAACTACAGAGGCTTGTGATAATTGTGTATGATTGTCTCCTTTCCTAGAATGTAATGTTTCCAATGATGACAGGATTGTACAATGGAATACATTTCGTTGTCATAGGTGGGGTATTTCCAGACAGTATCTGAGAGTGTCTCACTATGGTATGCCACTGGATGACTGTGCTAAGTGAGAACTGCACCCACAACATAGTCAAATGCATTAGCCTCAATCTCAAATGGTTGCTATAGATCGGGCAAGGAGAGTACTAGATCTGAGCACAAGCAATGCTTCAGATCATCGAATGCTTGTTGTTGTTCCTTTCCCCACATGAACTTGGCCCTGCCACCGCCCTTGGTCACCTGGTTGAGGGCCCATGCAATAGGGGAGAATCCCAACACGAACTGTCGATAGAAGTTGGTGAGTCCCAAGAAGCTCTGAAGCTCGGTCAATGTGGTTGGGGTTGGCCTGTCATGGATGACTTGGATGTAAGTTTTAAACCTGTGAAGTAAATCAATGCATATATATTCTTAAGAAAAACATAAATTAATCAATGGCTCATACACGTAGTACACAAATATTATACCGGAAACCCTTAACCGAGAGAAAACCTTTCAACGCTTCATTGTATTAATTTCACCATTCACCATACAATATATATACAATGTTTTAAGGTATTTCGTAGATACTAAAACCCTAATCCATTAATCCAAGATTAATTTAGAAAACCGCTAAAAATAGAAAAATCCGATAAAATAGTAAAAACACCCAAAAAAACAAAATCGGGGCGTTGCGTCGAATGGTGTGCATAACCAAGGGGGGCCATACTTGGCCCCCCCTGGGACCCCCCTAGGAAGCGCCCGACGCACACGACACACAGATCACTACTAGGGAGGGATCATCAGATGCAGTTGTCGAATCTGACACGCCCACACACACACATGCAAAGAATATAACACATACCCAACATTGGATCTTATCTAGATCAACATGTACCCCATGTTCATCAACAATGTAGCCCATGTATAGGACCCAGTTCATGCCAAATGTGCATTTTTCCAAGTTTGCATATAGCTTATGTTGTCGCAGAGTGTTCAAAACCTATTGAATATGTCGCATGTGCTCCTCCCACATTCTACTGAAGATGAGTATGTCATCCAAATATACCACCACAAAGGAGTTGGTGAAGGGTCTCAATACATCATCCATGAACCTCATGAAAGTAGCTGGTGCATTTTTTAATCCAAAGGGCATGACTAGCCATTTGAAGAGACCTTCTTTAGACTTGAAGGTTGTCTTCCATACAGTAGTTGGTTCGATGGGAACCTGGTGGTAGCCAGACTTTAGGTCAATCTTGCTAAAGAACTTTGCCCCCTTAAGTTGGTCAAGAAGGTCATCAATCCTGGGAATGGGGTACCGGTTCCTGATTGTGATTTTGTTTAAGGCTCTTTAATCAATGCAAAGTTGCCAAGTCTCGTCCTTCTTCTGCACCAGTACAATCGGGCTTCTACAAGGGGAGGAGATGGGTCTGATGTGCCCCTTTTGAAAAAGATATTGGATATGATACCTGATTTCATCATTTTCCATTAGCAAGCGATGATAGACGGGTCCATTAGGTAGAGGTGCATCATGGATCATATCAATTGGATGCTTGACTTGGTAGTGTGTCGGTACCCCTATAGTTGGATGCAAAGAGAGGCTCTGTGTAGAGGCCACGGATGTGGCGGCAACCATCTGCTTACTATGAGCACAGACCACAAAGAAGATGAACTTCCCAATCTATGAAATGACCTTACTGCATTGCTTAGCAGATATTAAAGAAATAGCAGTAGTCGGTGCTACCTCTGGTATCATGTACAATTGTCTACCCAAAGTGATAATAACATTGTGGGGTCTAGACTCATACACAGCATGATGCTTCCACAAATATGGTTTTCCTAAAAGAACATCAAAAACTTCAAGGGGAGAAATATCACACAGTACCTCATCTTTGAAAGGCTTGATGTCGTAGGGAAAACGATAGTGTTAGCTGACACAGAGATCTCTTCCTTGGCAAATCCAGCCGATGGTGTAGGGTTGCGGATGCGGTGTCATTGGCAGGTCCAGCCGCTTGACAACCTCTGTTGAACTCAGGTTATTTTGACTACCGCTATCGACAATGAAATGTAGCGGAGCCCCCTTTACCCACATCTGTGAGTGAAAGAGGCGTTTCCCTTCCTTTGGTTCTTCTGGTTCACTTGATCGAACTTTGGTGGTAGTGACAGTGGCACTGAGTTCAACATCGATAATTTGCTTCCCTCTTTCAAGATTTGATTTGGAATCAGAATCGACCTCTGACTCGAAAGCCTTCAATTCAGCCATGAGTGACTTCTTGGAGCGACATTCTTCGGTGTTATGCCAAGGGATTTTATGGTACTCACACCATTTTCCCATGTCCTTATTTGTCTTCTCATTGCCCTTCTTGTGTTGCATCTTGGACTAGTTTTCTTGAGAGTGGCCATATCAACTTGGTCCCTTGCTGTGTGAGTTGGGGCCACCTTTGCCCTACTTCATCTATGAGGGGTTTGCAGATCCAAACTCTTGCCTTTTCTTCTTAAAATTTATGCTCAATCTTGACAGTGTATCTATAAGATGTGCCTAATGAGGCGATGTCTAGAAACTCTATTTTTTTTTAATGTATCTATGCAAACAATCGCGGTATTTGAGCACTAGATGACGCTCAAAGTCTTTGATACCCAATTTGGTGCACAGGGTATGGAAAATATTGGTGAAATCTGGTACTGTCTGGTCCCTTTCTTGACGTAGGGTGGTCCATATGGTGTACTGATCCTCTTAGCTTCCAACAGGGTATTACTTCTCTTTAATGGTTTCCCAAAAGGAATCTCATGTAGGGGCCACCACAAACATTGCAGATTCATGTATGGCCCTTTTCTCAGAGTAAGTATCCCACCAGTCTTTAACATGGGGAACGACCTTAAGGAGTGAAAAAGTGATCTTTTCCCTATCAAAAAAATTGTGGACCAAAAAAATACCCTTCAAGAAGATTCAACCATTTATCTACAACATCCACATCTATCAGTCCTTGAAATAACGGAATATCAAAATTTACTTGTACCTTGAAGGGGGCTGCATGGCCACTTGATGAAGATGCTTCTCTTGTGGGCAGCAATCGAAGGATTTGCATGAAGTTGTCCATCATTTCATTCCTTTTCCACGTGAGGGCTTCCTAGAGAAACATTTTAAAAGGATCTACTGCTCCATCATCTTTATTTTCATCCCCCATGGGTTGTTGTCGAGCTTGGTGTGACCAATCTTGCAATGGCTCGATTGGTTCAAGTCCCAACTTCCTTTACCCAGATCTTGTCGGGGACATGCATGAAGAAAAATCAATGAGGAGCATAACGAATGGATTAGGATACAGAATACAACAAACACATAGATATGAAGAATAACATAAATATCTAGTGAGCAATATCTTCTATTGAATAATGAAATGAGTTGAAACTGTAAAACTGCAAAACTGAAACACTTGCTCGAAAGGTGGTAGCTATCTCTGAGAAGAGATGTGGTTGCTACGCACATCCGTCTGAGAAAAATAAATTGCAATGAATATCTAGAGTTATTTTTTATATTACTAATGAATGCCAAAACCCCAGACATCCAAAAACCTAACCCTAGGAGGTGAAATGTCAAAAGTCATGAGGGTCCCTATGGGTAAGCTGGTACCTCAACTTCTCGTGGTCGTAAATTTTGAATACAACCTATGTTTTAGGCGTGTGATAGCTCGTTTGAAAGGTATTTTAGAGAACTACACATTCTAACATAAAAATTTGACTCTATCTACAATTTGATTGTGGCGAGCAAACAAAAAAATTGTTTAGGGCTCCAAAACGACCCTGGAAGTACAACAAGATGTGCTGACACGAAAAAATACAAAATAAGCCAATTGGATTAGGTGAGAGGCCACCAATATCCACATGGAATAGCAGAATAATGTGAAAACTATACAAGAGGGTTCATTATATCAAATAACCCCAAATTTCCCTTGATGAGGATGATAAACCTCCTTTGGAACCCAAGGAGAGAAATCAGTTAATGAAGAAAGGACTAGTGGTTGAATTATCAACCACCCCCATAAATGGGAGCATGGTCTAGCTGTAGAATTTCATCCTGAAGTACCACAGAGACCTGTAGACCCGAGCTTCCTTCTGACAGAAGGAACATGATGGGTCGGGAACCTTCCAAAAGAAGGAAGGTAAGATAGATACACAAAAACAATAAGAGACGAGAGCGCAAGATCATAAGGTAGATGCGCGGAGCTCTCTACGGGATAATGAATAGAAGGCCACAAGCTTGATGCTGAGTGAGCATCTGATAAACCTCATCGAGGCCATAACAAAGAGAAATCTCTAAAAGTTGCAGAGAACATAACCCAAGCAAAAGCTGAACAGAGAAAGAATCCTTGAGAACTGTGAGAGTTCCCTAGTGATATCATGGCTTGGCACAGGGGTGGCTAGAATGCTAAAAATAAATTCCTCTGAAACTATGGTAGGGTGGAAGGACAAACACCCACAGTCAGTTAGTTTGCTACCACCTATAATAGATAAGTAATCGTATATCTTGTGTATTTAAGTGGTACAGTGAGTTAAAGTTGGATATCCTATGAATGTTGCAGGGTTGGTTATGTTTTCTTAATGATTTATACTATATTTCCTTCTTTTGTATCTGCCTAAATGTGAAATTAGGAAAGTATGAAATCATATGGATAGGACATGTTTTATACTCGTAAATGCTTGTGTCATGTGGTGACTTAAGCTAGAGTCATGAACTGTATGTTCGTCAACCTTGGGTACAGTTTCATGTACGCATGTCAACCCTCCTAGTCGTTTTGAGTCCCTTGGAGGACGAAGTTTGTTAATCTTAGGAGAGGTAGTGTAGATATGCACTGGCTCTCTGTGAGGAAAGAAGAGACTAAGAACCCCTTAAGTTCTATACTTAATGAAGGAGCGCAAGAGGTGTGCATAAGACCCTTCTATGTGTTGAGTCTAGGAGAAAGAGCATAACGCTCTTAAATCCTTCATAATTGACGAAGCACAGGAGGGATAGAGAGAAATTCAAGTATCGAAATGGAGTATACTTTCGTTTGGAAGTTGAACGGATGAGATCCATTTGGGAAGATCTGAGGTCTATCACAGTAGTTAGATTTAAGGAAGGAACACAAAACTTAGTGCCTCGACTTCTTCATCCTTTGTAGGTCCGATGAATGTTTATAATCATCATGAAAGAGACGGATCCTTTGAATTCCGAAACCCTAAATCACAATGTGATCTGGGTCGTAGATCTAAGGATCTATCGGGACCCATCTCGACCGTCGGATCAGTGAGTTTGGAGTTTGCGCGACGGGAGAATCACGCATTGGTGTGACTAAACCTCCGAAATCCAAAATCGCGATGTGATATGGGCCGTGGATCCCAGGATCTATCGAGACCCAAATGGACCGTCAGATTAGAGTCCAGATGATGAGAAATGAGCGTAGAGGAGATCAGATCTCAACGGTTAGATCAGAGCACGTGGACCAACAACCATTGGATATAGAGGAAAGTGCATGAGATTTAACCTTTTTGGAGTTGCACAAGAGAGGGAACTCGTAAAGTCCAAGTTCACGAAAGGATCCTAGTCGTCCATTAAGAAGGGACGTGTGGAGAGAGATCAACATTTCGCTGACTCGCAACTTGAGAAGTCAGAGATAGGAGTCGTGAGAACTCGCAAATTCTGAGTTCACGAAAGGATCACAGTCGTTGATCGAAGGAGGGATCCAGGCCGTTCATCTGGAAAGCAGATATTGGGAAATCGAGAATCAGGGAAACAGAGGTAAGCCAACCTCCAAAGTCGTGAAACGTGTAATCCTGATTTGTGAGAGAGGAGATCTGGACCATTGGATCACGGAGGACCATGGACTGTTGATATGACTCTATCGGAAGATAGGGGATCGGAAGAGTCAGGGTGGAATCACATCCAAATACCCAAGACGCAAACTCGTGATTTGATCGCAGTTGGCGATCGAAGGAAGAGTGTGGACTGTAGATTGGGTCTTGGAGAGAGTTCGCATATCAAAATTCAGAGAGGAGAAGTGAAATACCCTCGAGAGACGTGAAACATGAAGTCCTGAAGTGCTTGGTTGTTGGGCCCCAGGTTATCGCCCAACGTCTCAATCAAAGGAGCCTAGCGGGAGGAGCTAGCGCCTAGAGGATTCTCCAATCGGGAAATCAATATTTCAGAAGTCAGGAGAATGAAGGTGAATCACATCAAGATTTCCGATACGGGAAATCCTGACGTGATCTGGACCGTCATATCGTGGAAGAATCGGGACCATTGATCTGTGGCGAGGAGATATCGTCATTTCAGATATCGGGAGAAGGGTGGTGAGTGACCCTCCAACTTCACGAAATGTGAAGTCCCGATAAGCTCCAGAGGTTGAGCCTCCGGTCACAGTCAGTGGTCATATGAAGGAGGAGATAGCAAGTGTTAGGCCCTTGTTGGGATATCGGAGAATCGGGAGAGTCGAGGTGACTCACACGCAAGGACCCAATATGCGATTTCACAACGTGCCTTTTACTTAGGCTTGTGGTCATGGGTAGTGGTCACGTGGAGGGGGCTTGTGCCTGGTGCTAGTTCGCACAGGTGAAGTCTCACAAAGACCCATGGATCGATTTCTTAGATATTCCAGTAGGGAACCAAATATCTTCTTCAGCTCAGGAATTTTGAAGGTCCATTGACCAGGATTAGAGACCATGGATGGAGGATTCGACTAATTGAGGAAAACTAAATTTTTATTTATTTATGCCCCGTCGTGGGTGTGTTACAAATTGGTATCAGATCCAGGTTACAACACATGGCCTGTTTGGGCTCATGCGAGAGTCTCATAAAGAGGTATTGTTATCTGCATTTACTCCTTGAGGAAAAAGGACTGCAGATTGAGCCTGTGATTTTGGGAATTCTTGTTGGATTTCAGGAGAAGAATTTATTTAACCCTTGTCAAGTGATAACTACTCTTACCTGAGTAGGGATATGCTAATTAACAGTTATAATAAGACTTGAATGTGGATAGCTGAAGGTGAAAGGGTTCTGTCAAGGGTAGTTGAAGCCTAAAAGGCGGATGACCTGACATTCATGACACTGCCTCTAAGCATGGGCAGTTGGAACCTCAGGCATTGATGATGGTTGATTATATAATAGTTAATACCTTTATGGGCTTAAGGGAATCTGATAGAATCAGGTAGGATCCTTGGTAGTATAATTATTGCTTTATATTAAACTCAGAGTATATAACTCCTCATGATCAGAGGAAAGGTGAGATGAGTAAAGTCCTATAGAAGTTGAGGCAAGAAAGTTTTCTTTCCAGTTGCTATAGTATAAAAGGGAGAGTGACCCTGGTTGTTCATTGCTATAAAGAGAAGGCAACACCAGTATGAGTTATAACTATGAGATTAGTCATGTAAGCGACTGTAATCTCTAACTAAAGAACACTAATGATAAAACTAAGCTAGTATGATTAATACTTAGTTGTGTGTGTATGCTTGAGTGCATGGATCTAATGCATTGAGAAGATTCCTAATATGAAGCCTGATATTAATACTGGTTAGATACGAATGATATCAAATGTGCGAGTGATGCACATGTATGATGTAAGAGTATAAGTATACTAAATGCCCAATATGGTTTCCCTGATGAGAGAAATGTGAGGCAAGCATTGCACTTGCCGAGATTGAATGAATACCATGGATGCATGGTTGACTCCATTCTGAAGATTCATGAAAGTTATTTTTTGAATGATAGCTTAAGGGAAAGTGCTCCATCTCCCCAGGAAAATCCAGTACAAATAAATAAAAGAGTAAACGAGCAAGGATTCTCTGTTGTCATAATAAGAGGCAAATGATTATGCCTTTGGGAATCACATGAGAAGGATTGTGAACAATCCTGAGTTTACTGATCTTAAAAGTAAATATGTATGCGGGCTGTGAAATATACCTATGACAGCTACATGTAGGCTTAGGATTATGAATATGGCTAAGTACATAACGGATGTAAGTTAACAAAAACTAGAATATGTGTGGATGCATAATTTGGAATGCATGTCAAAAATGCATGTCTTTGTTCCTTCAAGAATTCTTATTAACAAGATGAAGCTAATTCAAGGTCAAGGCCATCACAGGTAGTGATGGATATGCAATAAGGAAGTTGCATGCTGAAGAAGTTCCCTGTGAAGGAAACTATGTAAGGACTCTGTCAGAAGAACATAGTCACAACCCTAATAATTGCATAAGGTTGGGCAATAAGCTGCAAGGCCTGTCTGTATAAGAATCATGGATTACATTTTGAAAGCATCGTGTAATGAATAGAAGAATAATGAATGGATATATGAGTATGTTTGATTGAATAGGCTTGGTTAAAGCCATGTTAAGAAAAGGCAGTGAAACCTTTAGAGATAACTCAGGTGGGCTAAAAAGTCTCAGGCGGTGTAGAAAGAATTGGAAGAAGGGGAGATTCCCTAACTCCCTTCTTGCTATGTGTTATGTTTCCTCTAGAATGAGAAATCCTATTTACTAATGAAAGTAAATGTTTTGACATCATAGTGATGATGATTGTATTACTGCAGAAACAATTGAGAACTATTTGTATTGCATTCATGGAGACCCTTGAAGATAATGTGATGAAGTGCATAAAGATATACTAGGACATTTTGAAGAAGTTATGAATTTGGATGTTATGATACATGCATTTTGATTGATATTACAACTAATGATGCATGTTTTGTATAGAAAG
>ML818866.1:95825-123164 GCA_009831015.1 Picea engelmannii
GCATGTTGAGCCAAACTGCAAGGAATGGTATTTCCTTTTTGAGAAAGTGAATTTGATTATTGGTATGCACAACTCTGAAATTGTTTGTGACGACGTTATAAAGATATAACAAAATATGTGTGCATGGGAAACTAACAATTTGTTTGGTTGATTGAAGTTTAAAGTGCAGGAAGTAAAGGGGTCTTGAATATGGCAGCGTTGTGAGCCCATAAGGAAGACCGATTACCTGCTGAGTCAAACCTCTATGGGAAGGAAAGTCCCATAATTATGAATCTAGTTCCTGTGCGGAACAAATATGAAAACAAAATGTGGAATTTGGAAAATCTATGTGTGACATATTTACAAAAAAATTTTGAATTTAAAATTTATAATGATGTCTCATGATTTTTTGTATACCTGTGATACAGGTGAGAAGGAGAGTAACCTTCGTCCCTATCTATTACGATGCCGGGAGAAGGAGATTAACCTTCGTCCTAACTTTCATTGAGTCGGAAGGCTGTCAAGATGAAAAGCAGGAAAAATGGATACTACTGAGCCATGAGAATCCCGTGATAAGCCATGATCGCCTGAAATATATTTTGTTGAGGTAACACAAGCTAGAGGGACGCCTCAACAGACCAAGTCTGAGGGACGCCTCGACTGTAAGACTTGATAAAGTTTCTGGAATTCTTTCTGTGCGAGAAAACCTTGGCAGGGCAAGATGGATCACCTGAGGGATTGTATAACAGTGAAGGGGGTGCCTGAGCCTGGGCCTGGAGGGTGACTAATCGCAAGGAAGAGGAGACATTAATAGTTCTTGTAAACTATTGGGATCATGCACACGGTGGGTAGTTGTTCCTGTGCGAGAAAACCTTGGCAAGGCAAGATGGATCACACAAGGGACTGTATAGTAGAGAAGGGGATGCCTGAGCCTGGGCTTGGAGGGTGAGTAACCGCAAGGAAGATGAAATATTGATAGTTATGGTAAACTATTGATTGGGATCATGCACCCAATGGGTATGTCAAGGAAAAATAGTGAGCCTGGATAAAAAAACAACCATGTGGATACAAATCCACAAACTGCATAGATAATTATTGTGCTAAGATTAGAAAATTTTTCCTTAGAAATTTTTGTACAATCTTATCACATGAGACTATGATTAATATGCTTGTTGTACAAGAATTATTGAAAGTAGGTGACAAAAATTAAGGTTCTGAAACATGACCTGACCGAGAAAGAAGGATCGATATTTCTAAAACAACTCAATGAAAAAGGCATGACAGGTGTTTTTGAGAAAGAACACAGAGGATGGTGTTCCTTTAAGGGGGAGGGAATTGAAATATCCATGTCTCCCCCAGTTTGTAATTAATCATAAAATAGGAATTACCATACTAAGGCATGTGGAAAATGTAAATGTATTATTGTTTGAGTTGCCAATAACTGACTATGGGGGTGAAGCCTTGAAAGTACTGGCCATGATATCACTAGAGGAAGAATTTGAAAACTATACGAGAGGGTTCATTATATCAAATAACCCCAAATTTCCCTTGATGAGGATGATAAACCTCCTTTGGATCCCAAGGAGAGAAATCAGTAAATGAAGAAAGGACCAGTGGTTGAATTATCAACCACCCCCATGAATGGGAGCATGGTCTAGTTGCAGAATGTTAGCCCGAAGTACCACAGAGACCTGCAAACCCGAGCTTCCTTTTGACAAAAGGAACATGATGGGTCAGGAAACCTTCCAAAAGAAGGAAGGTAAGATAGATACACAAAAAGAACAAGAGACGAGAGCGCAAGCTCGTAAGGGAGATGCACGGATCTCTCCAGGGGATAATGAATAGAAGGTCGTGAGCTTGATGTTGAGTGAGCATCTGATAAACCTCGTTGAGGCCATAACAGAGAGAAATCTCTGAAAGTTGCAGAGAACAGAACCCAAGTAGAAGCTGAACAAAGAAAGAATCCTTGAGAACTACGAGAGTTCCCTAGTGATATCATGGCTTGGCACGGGGGTGGCCAGAGTGCTAAGAAATAATGCCTCTGAGCCTATGGTACGGTGGAAGGATGAACACCCACAATCAGTTAGTTGGCTACCACCTGTAATAGATAAGTAATCGCATATCTTGTGTATTTAAGTGGTACAATGAGTTAAAGTTGGATATCCTATGAATGTTGCAGGGATGGCTATGTTTGATTAATGATTTATATTGTATTTCCTTCTTTTGAATCTGCCTGAATGTGAAATTAAGCAAGTAGGAAATCATATGGATAGGACATGTTTTATACTCGTAAATTCTTGCGTCTTGTGGTGGCTTAAGCTAGAGTCACGAACTGTATGTCCGTTGACCTTGGGTACAGTTTCATGTACGCATGTCAACCCTCCTATTCATTCTGAGTCCCTTGGAGGACAGAGTTTGTTAAGCTCAAGAGAGGTAGTGCATATATGCACCGGCTCTTTGCAAGGCAAGCAGAGACCGAGAACCCCTTAAGTTCTATACTTAATGAAGGAGTGTAAGAGGTGTGCAGAAGACCCTTCTATGTGTTGAGTCTAGGAGAAAAAGTGTAACGCTCTTAAATCTTTCATAATTGATGAAGCTCAGGAGGGATAGCGAGAAATTAAAGTATCAAAAGGGAGTATCCTTTCATTTGGAAGTTGAACGGATGAGATCTGTTCGGGAAGATCTGACGTCTATCATAGCCGTTAGATTTGAGGAAAGAACGTAGGCGTTAGCGCCTCGACTTATTCAACCTTCATAGGTCCAATGAATGTTGATAATCATCGTGAAAGGGACGGATCCTTTGAATTTCGAAACCCAAAATCACGATGTGATCTGGGCCGTAGATCTAAGGATCTATCGGGACCCACCTCGACCGTCAGATCAGTGAGTTCAAAGTTCACGCGATGGGAGAATCATGCGTTGGTTCGAATAAACCTCCAAAATTCGAAATTGCAATGTGATTTGGGCCGTGGATCCCAGGATCTATCAGGACCCACCTGGACCGTCAGATCAGAGTCCAGACGACGAGAAACGAGCGTAGAGAATATCATATCTCAACGGTTAGATTGGAGTGCATGAACCAACAGTCGTTGGATCTAGAGGAAAGCCCACGAGATTTAACCTTTTTGGAGTTACACAAGAGAGCGAACTCATGAAGTCTGAGTTCATGAAAGGATCCTAGCTGTCCATTGAGAAGGGACACGTGGCGAGAGATCAATGTTTCACCAACTCACAACTCAAAAAGTCAGAGATAAGAGTCGTGAGAACTCGTGAAGTCCGAGTTCACGAAAGGATCACAGTCGTTGATCGAAGGAGGGATCCATACCATTCATTTGGAAAGAAGATATTGGGAAATCGGGTATTGGGGAAGCAGAGGTAAGCCAACCTCCAAAGTCACAAAATGTGAAATCTCGATTTGCGAGAGAGGAGATCAGGACTGTTGGATCATGGAAGACTGTGGACCGTTGATTTGAATCTATCGAAAGATCGAGCATTAGAAGAGTCAGGGTGGAATCACATCCAAATACGCGAGACGCAAACTCACGGTTTGATCATAGTTGTTGATTGAAGGGAGAGTGTGGACTATAGATTGGGTCTTGGAGGGAGTTCACATATCGAACTTTAGAGAGGAGAAGTGAACTTCCCTCGAGAGATGCAAAACACGAAGTCCCGAAGCGCTTGGTAGTTGGGCCCCAGGTTATCGCCCAACGTCTCAATCAAAGGAGCATAGCAAGAGGAGCTAGTGCCTAGAGGATTCTCCAATCGGGAAATAGGTATTTCGGGAGACGGGAGAATGGAGGTGAATCATATCGAGAGTTCCGATATGCAAAATCTCGACGTGATCGGGATCGTCAGATCGTGGAAGAATCGGGACCGTTGATCTGTGGCGAGGAGGTATCAACATTTTGGATATCGGGAGAAGGGAGGTGAGTGACCCTCCAACTTCACGAAATGGGAAGTCCCGATAAGTGCTTGAGGTTGAGCCCCGGGTCATAGTCGGTGGTCATATGAAGGAGGAGCTAGCAAGTGTTAGGCCCCTATCGGGACATCAAAGAATGGGGAGAGTCGAGGTGACTCACACGTAAGGACCCGATACGTGATTTCACAACGTTCCTTTTAGTTAGGCTTGTGGTCACGGGTAGTGGTCACGTGGAGGGGGATTGCGCCTGGTGCTAGTTCGCATGGGTTAAGTCTCGCAAAGACCCGTGGATCTATTTCTTAGAGATTCCAGTAGGGAACTGAAGAGTTGCTTCAGCTTAGGAATTTTGAAGGTCCATTGACCAAGATTAGAGACCATGGATGGAGTATTCGACTAATTGAGGAAAAATATTTTTTTGTTTATTTATGCCCCGTCGTGGGTGTGTTACACTAGGAGATGAAGCACCAAAATTCATGTGGGTCCTGTTTGGGTAAGTTAGTACATCAACTTCTCGGGGTCATAACTTTTGCATACGATCTTTGTTTTAGGTGCACGATAGCCCGTTGGAAAGGTCTATCTGAGGACTACACATGTTGTCATCATAATCTAAGTTAGTTATTAGATTGAATGTGGAGAGCCCTAAAAACGTTGTTTAGGGCCTCAAAATGGCCCCGAAAGTCAAAGACCCGAAAACTAGGAAAAAACTGCCAAAATGAGCCAGTTGGAATAGGTGGGAGGCCACCGACATTCATCTGGATCAAGCGGGGTGCCTTTTACCCACATTTGTAAATGAAAGAGGCACTCGCCTTCTTCTGGCTCATCTGGTTCACCGGGTTGGACCTTGGTGGTAGAAACGGTGGCACTAGGTTCCACATCAATGATTTGTCTCCCCCTTTCTAGTTTTGTCTCAGAGTCAGAACCTGCATCTGTTTCAAAGGCTTTCACCTCAACCACTAGTGATTGCTTTGAGTGGGAATCAACAGTGTTATGTCAGAGGCTCTTGTGGAAGTCGCACCACTTCCCAATATCTTTCTTTGTCTTTCTGGTGTCCTTCATTGCTTGCGGCCTGGACTAGTTGTTCTGAGGCTGTCCATATTTTCTCTGTTCTTTGTTCTATGGGTTGGGGCTGCCCTTTACTTGCTTTTGATGTGCAGGGTTCTGAGGCCCAAATTGTCACGTCTTTTGTTTAATCTTTTGCTCTGTTTTGACGACATATCGATAGCTCACACCTAAGGACAAGATGTCCAAAAACTCCATTTCGGCTTGGATGTCTCTATGCAGACAACCACGATACTTGAGCACTAGATGTCGCTCAGACTATTTGATACCCAGATTGGTGCGCAAGGTATGGAAGATATTTGTGAACTCTGGCACTGCTTGGTCTCTTTCATGTCGCAGTGTGGTCCATTTTGTATACAAGTCGTCATAACTTCCGACATGGTAGTATTGTTCCTTGATAGCATCCATGAAGGACTCCCAAGTGACCAGGACTGTAAATAATGAGGGTTCCTATGTTTCCTTTTGCTCAAAGAAAGTCTCCCACCAATCTTTGACATGGGGAACGACTTTGAGGAGAGAAAACGTAATCTTTTCTCTGTTCGAAAAGTTATGGAAAGAAAAATACCCTTCTAGCAGATTCAACCATTTGTCTACGACATATACGTCTATATGACCTTCAAACATGGGAATATCAAAGTTGATTTGTACCTTGAAGGGGGTGGCGCCTCCACTCGAGGAAGATGTGTCGCCTGTTGGTAGTCGTCGAAGGATTTGCGCAAAATTATCCATCATCTCGTTCCTCTGTTACTTGAGGGATTCCTTGAGCAACATTTTGAAAGGATCTCATGTCTCGTCGTCTTTCTTTTCTCTCGCCATGAGAGGTTGCTTGGGCGTGCAAGAGATTTTTTCCTTAAGAGACACAAGCTCGAGACCCAATTCTTTGTACCCTAACCTCGTCGGGAACATGCATTAAAAAAAACGACAAGGAGCAAACCGCTTTGATACCACTGATCTGGATTTTATGAGAAGAACGAAATGAATACAGATTATTATGATTCTTAACACATAAACACAAGGATAACAAAGATACAATAGCAGAGATACAGTAAAATTGGTTTCTATTCAATAAGAAAATGTGTTGAAACTGTAAAATGCAGCGAAAAACAAGCTTGCTAGAATGGTGGCAACTTATCTCTGAGAAGAGATGTGACGACTACGCTCATTCGCAAGAACATGGTTACAATGAGGCTCTCCAAGCCTTTTTTACAATAAACATGAATGTCAAAACCTAGACATCCAAAAACTTAACCCTAGGAGATGAAGCGCCAAAAGTCATGTGGACCCCGTTGGGGTAAGTTAGTACATCAACTTCCCAGGGTTGTAACTTTTTCATACTATCTTTGTTTTAGGCGCACGATATCCCATTGGAAAGGTCTATCCTAGGACTACACATTTGGCCATCAAACTCTAATTATGTAAATAGTCTGACTGTGGTGAGCCCTAAAAACGATGTTTAGGGCCTCAAAACAGCCCGGGAAGTCAGGGACCCGAACACTAGGAAAAAAATGTCAAAATGAGCTAGTTGGAATAGGTGGGAGGCCATTGACATCCATCTGGATCAAGATGCCTTGGAAGACCAACCATCACACTGTCTCATTTTCCCTTCCCATTTTGCCAAAAAGACGAAATAAAATTAAAAAACAATTATAATCTTATTACAACTTTACAAATGATTTGAGGCAAGGATTCGATTTGGATCATTTACAGCTAGACATTTGTAGCCTTMTTCTAACAATTACTCCCCCTCTTCCTTTTATTACAAGAAAGAGAATGAACTATTCTTAAAATAATAAAATTCCATGTTACATTTTATTAGGGGTCTCTAATTTTTTTTATTTTTATTTTTTATTTAGAGGAATCRGTAACTAGTTAGGAGYACCTGGGTGAGGTTCAAGTTCAAATCCGATTGGCTACCACTATAACCCCTATGCTAGATAACTTATGACTTAGCAAGGGTTGTGATGTCTGGAGATACACCTGCGAGGGGGTCCCACTCATGGGAGYGCCTAYCCTTCTAGTGTTATCATAACGGGCCAGAGGAATCGGTAACTAGTTAGGAGTACCTGGGTGAGGTTCAAGTTCAAATCCGATTGGCTACCACTATAACCCCTAGGCTAGATAACTTATGACTTAGCAAGGGTTGTGATGTCTAGAGATACACCCACGAGGGGGTCCCACTCATGGGAGCGCCTACCCTTCTAGTGTTATCATAACGGGCCAGAGCTTCATTAAAATTTGAACTCGGATGAGAAGAATGCAATACCTACCTCCCAACCATTTCATCAAACCACCTCAACTATTAAGGATCTCCAAAATTGCTTCAATCATCCATAAAGACGTTTTGGGGTGTTATCCATTCACCATTAAAAAGCCAATTGAGGTATGTTTAGAAAAACTTGTATATCATTCTTGATAGCAATGGCTACAACTACGTACACTTAAGGGACATATAGCTTTGAAATTCACAATGTAAAAGCAAATAATTTTACATATTATAACGAATTGTTATTTCATTCGCCGATATTAAATAAAAAAAACTTTCACTCTCGAACGCTTATGCTGAGAATGGGAAAACGCGGGATATAATGATATCAACTTAATTATAATATGATTAAAAAACTTTATTTTAGCGTCAACCACCATCCACATTATTAAAGTACCTTAGACATAACAAGATTCTCGATCTTTATTAAAGGAAATAAAGAAATTATAAATATTATTACAAATGCCTTTCACAATTTTATAATCGTTATGGCGAATAAGTTATAATAGATATGAATTGAATAATATGATTGAGTTGAAGGAGAATATTTTGTTTGGATTCATGTCCACCATTCAATATCATATTTTAATTTATTTTCATTAAAGTTATTATAAAGTCTTGTTATGATTATCATCTACCGTACAAAATGACTTTTGGTCACCATAGACTTTTGTTATATATATTTCATATTTAATTTTAAAGGTTCTTGCAAGTTTGTTACAATGAAAATGACATTATTTAATGTATTAACACAAATGTCCTCATCATGTTGACGTGACGTGGCAATAGGTGGGTTATTGGGATCACCCATATTTCCATGTCTAAAGAGCATGCCTTCAATTTTCCACTAATATTATAATTTATATATAATTTTTTTAATGCTTCCTTCTCTTTCATTTTGGAAATCAATGAGACATCACATATATTACCAAACAAAAGATATACATGAATGATTTGACTCGCACTCACTCATACCTTAGGTTGGGTATACATACATACAACTACAAACCCCATTCAGGGAAAGTAAGTTAGTTTTTGACTTTGCTACTTTTACAATTTTACAAGACATATCTTGTAATTTTAATGGTTTGTTTGGGTTGTGGAAATGAAGAAATAATTCATTTTCATTTTTTCAAGTTTATTATCTGATTTTATTTTAATCAACCAATGGGTTAGTGGATGATAGAGGTGTTGTCGATTCTAGATAAGAGACATTAATTTCCTTTCCAAGTTTGAATTGTTCATTTCATGATGCCTCTTCACTTCACTTTAAGGGTTTTTAACTAGAACTACCTACAAAGAAGATGGAGACATCGAGTCCATATTCACATCACAACCTTCAAAGAGAGGGTTGGGCACTTTAGTTCGTGATACAAGTGTCTATCACTCTATAAGATGTTTTGGACCCACCTAAAGAGTTTTCTCCATTAATGGTGGCCATCCTTTGGGTTTATTACTTTTTACAATTATCCTTGGAGGAATCAAAGTCGACAGGAATCCTTCATATAACTTTTCAATGGACAAATCTTGCATCAAAAAGTTGTGTTTTCATAATCTATGGTATCTAGTGATAGTCTTCAAACTATACCATAACATGACCATGTACACACTTGCTTGTCTCAACCTTTATATATTATGAAATATATGATGATTCATTTGCCAATCTAGCTAGAGTCAATTTTGATAAATTTACTAAGAACATATTTTATATTTGTTGAAAAATGAAGAGATTTGATAATATCACCCAAACTAAGGTGGTAGAGATAAACATTTTCATTAGGTTGAACTTTAAGAACCATGGTTTGAGGAAAATCTCAATGTTACCCTAGAACGATGGTCATTATTTTAGGATATATCTCTTATCTTACAAATTATTAACAATAGAAATGCAAAAAAACTCAATAGCAAAGGTTTGCCATCATTTTTTTTACCATTTGGTACTAAGTCCTTTAAGAAGATCTACAAAATTTTTCCATGACCTATTAACTCTGCAGATGATAGTGTGATCTAATCGGTGTTTGATTATCTCATTAAGCACCAAAAACTCCACCTTTAACTCTAGAATAACTTCCAATGTCTCCTTAATAAAATCACATAATAAAAGTCTTGAAAATCAAAAGAAGATGAAGATTTATTTTCTACTTCTTATTTTAAAGATTAAAGATAGAGCATAAAGAAGAAAAAATAAATCAATGTTTAATGAACATTGAATGTCCACTCTTTATATTGTATATCAACTTTAATATTAAACACAAATTCCAAATTATGTGGAGTGAAAATGATAATAATTGAAGGTCCACTCTTTATATTGTATATCAACTTTAATATTAAACACAAATTCCAAATTATGTGGAGTGAAAATGATAATAATTTTAGAGAAAAATTTTACAAAATCTATATACATATCTCTTATTAAAACCAAAATCTTCTAGTCAACATTTTACTAAACAAGAGAATATCTCCCTACATTAAAACATCTTTTGTCAATAAAAAACATGCATCCTTTAACCACATTATATAAAATGAGTGGTTGTGGTTTCATCATGTTCTTAACTTTATCATCCTTTCTCCCCCCAAAAAACCCATCTACTATAATTTGGAAATAATATTGATACAATATAAATATGACAATTATATAAATATAACAATTATTTGATATATTATGTTTATTTCAACTTTTATTAAATCAAATCATTAACTATATCCTTAAATTAAATCTATTATCATTTAACATTTGTACTTAACTAAATTAATTTAGTTATTTATTTAAAATCTTAAATGTTATTCAATAATAATAATATGAAGGATAATGTATAGAGGTTGACTAAACAGTGCAACAACCATTTTCTAATTAGTCTCAATAATGGATATGATCACTTCCATCTTACAAATCCATGTCTCAATAGATACTTATGAATATGATCACTTCCATCTTACAAATCCATGTCCATGTCTCAACTATAATAGCTTTAGTTTCTAATTTGAGAAAAAGTACTGCTATTTTTTTTTACTACTGATGGCTAGACCATCAAGACCACCAAATGTTATGACATTTTTGGCTATTAATGACTAGATCATCAAGACCACAAAATGTTGTTTATTTAATGACTAGACCAATAGTTGGACATACCAATTGGGAACTAATTCTCCAATGCAAATGAGATAATCTTGCCACATAAGTAAATGATCATGAATTATTGATAGGGCACGCAGTTATGGCTAATTCATAATAGGGCACATAAGTATGTTGGAAGGGAGGCACAAAAGCATTAAATTGAAAGTTTGGTAAAATCAATTGAATGTCGGTGCACCATTGGAATGGGAATAAAATGAAATGAATTTTAAAACCAAAGAATGTTCTCAAGAAAATAACACCATGATTCAGCAATTTGAGTGAACATTGCAAACACCATGATTAAGTAATTTGAGTGAACCCAAATGGTACATCCATAGTACGACCCAATGGACACATGCCCATGTAAAGTTTTCAATTTAGTATATTTAAAGATAGATTATAAGGATTATTTATGTTTGGTCTTTAGAATTGAGCTTCAAAATATAGAAAAAAAGTAATTTTTATTTTTATTTTTTTTAAATTTGTTGTAATATTATTTTTATATATTTAATCAAAGTTTTTAGTTGTTGTGTTTTAAAATAGAATCTATTTAAAAATATTATTTTTTTAGATTTAATTGAGATTTTTTTTTTTTTGAGTTAACAAGATTTAGTGTGAAAAGAATCAATTTTAAACTTTTTATATCAATGAGTTGATGTAAAGCTTCATCCAACTTTCTTGTCAAATTGTTTTATATATTATTTWTTAATATGTTTTTGTATGAACTAATCATACATAACTATGGAGTAAATTTTGAGAATAGGAAGGGGATAAATTAGTAGATAACTATTAAGGTAAATACTTTTACATATTTCATATATGTTTACAAAACTCTTTAGAATTAATTTACTTAGTTTTTGGATAGTATATTTTTTTGGATGGTATAATGGAGTTTTTTTCTTTAACAAATAATTTTAATGTAATGGGGATGTTTATTTTTGCATTTAATGATGTGTAAATTATTGTGGATATTTCAGTGGAATAGTTTGTCATAACAAATATAACAAAAAACTGAAAACTTTACTATTAATGTTATTTTTTTTTAGATCTCCAGAATATTTAGTTATTGATTTTTTGTTTATGCATGAAATAGATAAAATGTGGAAAATAGAGAATAGTAAAGTACAATGACATCATCCACAAATGAAAACAAGATATGACCTCGGAAACCCAAAATGAGAGAAAACCCAGGTAGAAGGTGAGGATGCTCTGCTCTCTTTTCTCTAGTATATAAATGATGCAAGTACAAAGAAAGACACACTCTCTGTGGAGTTGTCTTTGACCCATGGCCTGTATGGTTGCTACATAATCTCTCCTCCTATATTATGCTCACAAAATGCCTCTCTTAGATGTTGTCCTCAGTTATGGAACAAATACAAAGCAAAAGAATAGAACCCCTTCTCCTCCAAGTGGCTTAATATTTAACATAGCCTGATAGCCATCTAGGGGTAGGTTTTTTACTTCCTCAACCCTCAATTGTGGTAGGGTTTTGGATCTTCTAGAATCTTCTTGAAATTACATATGTGGCTAGCTCCATATGCATGAGTAACAGGGGTTGACATGGTATCCTCTCATGCCATGGTGCTCAACACTGTAGGTCAACTTGCGGGAGGCATAACTTTTGCATACAAACTTCGATTGATGCACAATTTGTATCGTTGGAAAGGTCTCAGAGTGTAGAACATTGTTAAGGGGGTGTGTGCAAGTTCCAAACACCATAACCCAAAAAACGTTGTTTAATGTTTCAAAATGGCTCTGAAAGGTTCCAGACCCCAATTTTCTAAACTAAGACTTGCCACTAAAATGACCCTGCAAGTTGATTCCTCCAATTTTTTCCACTATGAAATCATCAAGATAGATGACAAATAATATAATGATTCAATCCAGATCATCTAACATAATGTAGATTATTCTTGCCTAAGGAATATAGATTTGTGCTTTGTACACTCTTGGTATATGCCAAGCTCCTCTCAACTCTCAATGTTGGACACTTTCACCATGTCTCATCACAATACATTAACTTGGCATATGATTGATGTGTGTTTTTATCGTGTTCAACTCCTTAGACATGACTTCTACACCATTGATACAACTCTTGTTCTATATGCACAATATGGTGCTAGTTCAACCTATAAATCAACATATGATTTAGTGGGATAATGTCATGACCTAGGACTTGACCTAGGCGTGCACGCTACCTCCATGAGCCAAGACATGTGAAATAGGCGATCCAATGGACGTTTGGTTAAGTCGGGGTACTTGGGTGCACGATATGATGCCAAGTACGACTTCACCGAGATGACTTGTGATGAAGGTTAAGTGGTGACTTGACTGAAGAACCAGATGGGTGGGCGTGCGATGAAGACATGGACGCCCCACCGAAGAAATGAATGGTTGGTGAAGTTGAGTGAGACGAAGGCATGTGTGCTCAATGGAAATCACAAGAGATGGATTGATAGATGCGAAACCAAGGATGGGTGCCCACAAAAGCTTTGGGCACCCCCATCAGTGAGACAGGTTGACTAAGTAAGATAAATGCCCAAAATGTGCGCCAGATGCCTTGTGATGCAATTGGACAAGGAAATGAATGAAAGCACAAGTTGGGCACCTTTAACCGGAGAGCAACGTCGTCTAGGTTGGAGTGCACACGAGATAGGGGTGCACGCCCATTGAAGATTCGGGTCAAGTTGCGAAAGTGGGCAAACAATTAAAAGTGCACGTCGGTTTGTGAAAGAAGGGGCGCGTCGACTGGGATAGGTGTGTCGCAAAGGAAAGGCACGTGCCTATATAACCAAGCGAGCAAGACATTGGTAAATCATCCAAGGAAGGTTGGTGACTTCTCTCATAATCGCAAATTGGTGTTTTGAGGTAGCAACCAAGGAAGGAGGACGAGCTCCCTCCCCAAGGAGCCAAGTAAACCCTAGAGGGTAACTTGTGCTTCCTTGGGGAAGGTTGTGTTGAGATAGGTTGGGCAAGCTCATATAAACAAAGGGATCTGAGGAAGGGTGAAAGTTTATGAAGATGAAAGAGTGTTGCAGGTCGCACCGAATTTGAGGCTGCGGAAGAAAACTTGCGATGGGCGCTCTGCAGGTCTTGCAAGACCACCAAAGAAGGTCAAGGAAGAAAAGAGTGCTCATGCAGTGGAAGGTCCACGTAAGTCTTGGTGGTGACATATGGGAACTCTATGATGGAGTCTAACCGAGAGTCAAGTGCAAGCACATGAAGTGTGTGCAGAATTGGCAGGAGGTGGGGAGGATCGTATAGTTGTAGCGAAGGTTGTGAATAGAAGATGGGTAGATGAGTAGATGCATTCAACACGATGGCAAGTCTGCGATGATGACGAGTCAGGGAGAAGAACCATGAAGAGGCCAAGTAATGGTGAGCCATGCACTCTATGCTTATTCTTTTGTTGTAACGAGATCTGCGGCTCAGTTCTTTGGAAGATTATAAAGAAATGGGTTTTAAGCTGGTTTGGTCACCCACTTGTACATTTTGTCTTGTTACTTTTCTTGAATGGGTTCTTTTACTTTCGTAGCTAAGTATAAGATAACATAGACATAACATAATTAATAAACGAAGATGTAATGAAGTAAGGTGTAGTACGGATTAAGTAGTTTGGTGTAGTTTTGTTGTCAAATGAACGATTGCGGTGTCACATGGTGACTGGGAGCATCGGGTGATTCCGCTGCTCGACTGTAGGCTCGCCAGGCCTATGACAGATGGTATCAGAGTCGATTTTGATCTAAGTTAGAGATGGATTAGTGAATATCTTCACCACTTTCAATTTCATGATAGATGGGATCAGAGTCGAATTGATGGACATTTGGCAAGCTTGTTGAGCAGAAAAAGCGTAGAAATTCAAGGAGGAGAGAAAGATCAGTTTGGGTGCATTGAGCATGGATGATTGCGAAGACAGTTCTATGGTGATGGAATGAAGCTCTATCATAAAATTGTAAGAGTGATCGCAGAAGTTCAAGAGTAGTCAGTGAGTTGGGTCACCGTCATGACTTGGATGGAAAAATGAAGTTTGGTTGCAACACTAACAACTGAGTAGGATTTCCACCATGACAACTTCATGTCGTGCACTACATACTTTTTCATGGTATCCTGGTGTGAAGACATTACAGGGCGCGAAGATAACATACGAGAAGGAAGTTTAGGTTGTATGCATGGTTCAGATCGCAGTTGGGTACATTTTCCACCATGCCAACTTCGTGCAGTGCACTACCAAAGAGAAGTTGGGTCAGTTGGGTTGCGATTGAGGATCGTAGCTTTCGGATGGATGTCAATTAACAAAAGGAGAGTTGACAATCAATTGATGTGCATGGTGTCCTGATGTTGAGGCATTGTAGGGTGCGAAGATAACATACAAAAGAATGGAAGATGGGTTCAGTTGGGAGTCATGAGGAAAGTGACTTGGATGGATTTCAGACATCATAATGTTTCGGTTAGAGGTTTGTGCAGACCTTCTTGGGTGCACCTCACCCAGATATCTTTGTAGCGTTGGTATGAGGCAGTCAAACGTAGAGACAGGATGATGAGAGGCAACCAAGTTGGGAGCACGAGAATCTTGGGACTCAGACGAATTTTGAAGTGTTCAAACTTGCCTTGTTTCATGAAGCAGCCAGGAAAAGATTGCATATTTGGGTCATTGGTAGAGTTATGATCTAATTCGTGAATGTTACCAAGGAAGGGACGAATGGTATAAGGCACGAGGTTTCATTTCAAGGAAGACATAAGTGACAACAAGTAAGTCGTTCAAGAAACCTGTCAAGAACTACAATGGACATGATGAGCGACAAGAGATTTGAGGACATTTTCCAGTGGTATGCGACATCGGGTTGCTGGTGGTATGTGACATCAGGTGCAGGAATGTTCTTGGGGAGCTTGGCTAGTGCAAATTGACTCAAAGCTATTGATTGGAAAATGTATTGGCACGAATGTGCGATTGGTGCAGTATTCCTTGGGTGGTCCCTTCGACTTGAATAACTTAGGCAATTGTTGAGGTCATGCGCACAGAACTCAACACTTGCAAGAATCCTATGAAGGATTTTGTGGGCTTATAGATCGGAGGATCACACAGACAGAATGAAACGAAGCATGAAGGAAGAGTAATGCGGAGGTGACTTTTGGATGTGAGAAACCAATACACTTGGATGTTTCGTGGACTAGTGACAAAGAAGATGGGAGGTTGACCGATGAAGCTAGGATCATGTTTTCCTTGGGAAGATTCATCAAGCAAACCAAGATGCCATGAGGGGCATGGTTTCAACAACGATGAGATAGACCCAACAACCCTATAGTATATAGGAGAAGAAAAGAAAGTATATTTGGTTGGTCATATGGGTGGTAGCCATGCGGTGATATCCTTGAGTTTTCGAATAGATTGGATATGAGACGAGTTGGGTGTGATGATCGGTGGAAGTGACAACAACTTTCGCAACATAAATGAAGGGATATTTTTTTGGGGGGCAATATTGCAACACGATGAGGCAAGGAAGGTGCCTTAGCGACAGTTGTATGGATGAGTTGAGTTGCAGGTGGGAGAAGATCAATTTGACATGCATGTGTGCCATCGTGCAAGCAATGATGGTTGGATTGACCATCCAACTACTCGACACTTGCACGAGCTATCGCACGACAACATGGCAAAGGGGTTAGACTTCAAGCACAATGATCCATTGGTGCAACACTTGGTTGTTGCGGAAGAAATTCATGACATAATTGGATAGTAGGGAAGGGGAATGTGCAATCTTTCCCTCATGTTTTTGGGTTGGACAAGGTGATAACGTTGCAGAAAGAAATGACCAAGTTTCTACATGAAGACACACATCTCAGGACTTGTTCGTGATGGTTGGATTGATCACCCAAACCAGTATAGGAATTGGGGTGCACAATGTACAAATGTATGAAAGGAATGGTTGAAGTATGGAAGTAGCAGAAGTCACGAAGGTTCAACACTTAGACAATTTTATGTTTTGGTTGAGGTTGTGAAAGAACTTGCGATCACAATAGAGAAACAAACGGTTTTCATCGATGATCACAATGGAGGTATGTTGAGATTGTCGGGACGACAATGGCTTTGAGTTGAGGAGTATGTCATGACCTAGGACTTTACCTGGGCACGCACGCTGCCTCCATGAGCCAAGACATGCGAAACGGGCGAGTCAGTGGACGTTCGGTTAAGTCGGGGTACCATGGTGCGCAATGTGATGCCAAGTACGACTTCACCGAGATGACTTGCGATGAAGGTTAAGTGGTGACTTGATCGAAGAACTAGATGGGTGGGCATGCGGTGAAGACATGGACACCCCACTAAAGAAATGAATGGTTGGTAAAGTTGAGTGAGACGAAGGCATGCACGCTCAATGGAATGCACACAAGATGTCTTGACGGATGAAAAACCAAGGATGGGTGCCCACAGAAGCTTTGGGAGCCCCATCGGTGAGTCAGGTTGGCTAAGAAAGATAAAAGTGCAAAACACGTGACGAACACCTTGTGATGCGATTGGACAAGGAAACAAACGAAGGCACAAGATGGGTGCCTTTAACCGAAGAGCAACGTCGGTTGGGTTGGAGCACACACGACATAGGGGTGCGCGTCGGTTGGTATAGGTGCGTCATGGAGGAAAGGCATGCGCCTATATAACCAGGCGAGAAAGGCATTGGTAAATTATCCAAGGAAGGCTGGTGACTTCTCTCATAATCATAGATTGGTGTTCTGAGGAAATAACCAAGAAAGGAGGGCGAGCTCCCTCCCCAAGGAGCCAAGTAGACCCTGGTGGATAACTTGTGCTGCCTTGGGGAAGGTTGTATTGAGGTAGGCTGGGTCAGCTCATCTAAACAAAGGGAGCTAGGGAAGGGTGAAATTTTGCGAAGATAAAAGAGTGTCACAGGTCGCACTGAATCTGAGGCTGCAGAAGAAAACTTGCGATGGGTGCACCATAGGTTTGACAAGACCATCAAAGACAGTCAAGGCAGAAAAGGGCACTCATGCAGTGGAAGGTTTGTGGAAGTCTTGGTGGTGACATATGGGTGCTCTGTGATGGAGTTTAACTGAGATTCAAGTGCAAGAACATGAAGCGCGCATAGACTTGGCAGGAGGTAGGGATGATCAAAGAGCTGTAGCGAAGGCTGTGAACAGGAGATGGGAAGATGAGTACATGTGTTCGACATGATGATAGGTCTGCGACGATGACGAGTCAGGGAGTAGAACTGCGAAGAGGCCAAGTAATGTTGAGCCATGCACTCTATGTTTATTCTTTTGTTGTAACAAGAGTTGCGGCTCGATTCTTTGGAAGATTATAAAGAAATGGGTTTTAGGCCAGTTTGGCCGTCCACTTGTACATTTAGTCTTGTTCCTTTTCTTGAATGGTTTCTTTTACTTTCACAACTAAGTATAAGATAACGCAGACATAACATAAGTAATAAATGAAGATGTAATGAAGTAAGGCGTAGTTTGAATTAAGTAGTTTGGTGTAGCTTTGCTGTCAAACAAACGATTGCAGTGCCACATGGTGATTGGGAGTGTTGGGTGATTCCGCCACCCGACTGTAGGCTCGCCAAGCCTGTGACAGGCCCATGATAATTACCTTGATGACAAGTTTTTAGTTCACGAGAATGCCATCTTATAGTTAAAAGTAGAAACACATGATAAAAGTGGACTAAATCAATTTAAGTTTATCACTGGTGATCAATTTGGATCAATTCAATGTATGTATTAATCAAATGTGATTCCAATATTAAGAGATAAATTATCCTCTTTCATTATGTATGCGATTACTATTAAAAATTCCTTATATTAAAAATTTTATAATTATTCTCCCACGACTTGAGTCTTTTTAATTTGACTCTCATTCATTTTGTTGTTTTTCTTATCGATAATAAAATGTATGATGAGCACTTTATAATGTTCTTATTTGTATTATCTAGTTTAGATTGCTCATTATTATGTTTAATATTTACCCACCTAATGAATAATACTATCCTATGAAGTTCATGATTGTAACCTTGGCCCCGTTAATGTTTGCATCTAGGTTGGTTTTTCATATGGTATTATTAACGCAATAAAGAAAGACACACCATACTTTTCATGAAAAATTATGAAAATATAAATTATAGTAAAAAGAGGGGTTGCTTTATATAAATATCAAACATCAACTAAGAGCATTTTATTAATAAAGATGATATTTCAATTATAGTATCAAATTATATATATATAAAATATTATGTTAAAATATTTTCTATTAAATTATATATAAAATATTATGTTATTTTTTTATTATATCAAATTAGAGTATCATAAAATATAAGAGATAAATAACACTTAATATAAGTTAACAAAATAATATAATAAAAATAAAAATAAAAATAAAAATATTTAAGTTTTTTTTTTTTAATTTTTAATAATAAATTAATATATATGAATAAGTTTATTAATTAGTTTCTATATCATGTGTATTTTTAATTGGGTAGAGTGGTAAAATATTATGTTAAAATATTAAATTATATATAAAATATTTTTTGTGATATTAAATTAGAGGCTCATAAAATATAAGAGATAAATAACACTTATATAAGTTAACAAAATAATATTATAATAATAAAAAAAATATTTAAGTTTTTTTAATATTTTAATAATAAATTAATATATATGAAGAAGTTTATTAATTAGTTTCAATAATATTATATCATGTCTATTTTTATTTGGTAGAGTGGAGAGGGTTAGGGTCAATATAGTGGAGAGAGGGTTATGATTAAACTTGGTATTGGGTTGGGATAGAGGTATTAAATAGATGGTTTGAGATTGGATATATATATCATTTTTCTTTCTCTTCTGTTTGATGTTCATAGCTTTCATAATTTATACATTTGCTTAAGTGTTATAAGGTTTGAGATATGCCCAAATTCTTTGTTATTGAACTATTATAATGTGTTTTTCCATATCTACCACAATTTATATAGTTATTCGAACGTTAAAGGGCTTCATATATGCCCAACTCTCATGTATCAAATTACTACCCCTATTCTTCAAAATGGAGGGTTTGACAAAAAAATTTCATTAAAAATTAAAAATGATGGATTTGATGGCAAAGACATGCAAAATCTCCATGGTGGAAGGACTATGTAATGGATCCCATTTAGCATAAATAAAGGTTCATAGAAATATGTGTTTGAAGCTTTAAGAAATAATTGTGTTGCACACACAATGAAGTGTTATGTAAACATTGATACATGAGTCAACTTCTCGAATTATTAATCTCTTTACTTGGATTCCCCTTTGTGAAAGAAAATTGTGAAAGAGAAAAGAAAACATGATTTAGATAACTTATATTTTTTTAATCTTTGTAAATGATACAAAGCAATTAGTATTATTAAAATTTCTATTAACTTTCAGCCACTTCATTAGTTAGTTTAAAATAAGGTAGAAAAAAGAAAAGAATAAAAATAGCATATCAACCTTATTTAAATGTCAAATTCCTCATCAAAAAAGTGGTATGCATGGTAACCTTTTATTTGTAGTTTTTTTTTTAAAGATGGTTAACCAAAATATAGAATGATAATATCTCACTTAATATATATGTCAATCATATATATAAATAATATGCAAATAAAATTATATAAATATAATTACTATACAACCTTATGTAACTTATAATGAAATATTATATTAAAATTAAAATTAAATTTAATATAGTGATAATATATATCCAATTTTTTACTTAAAATTAAAATTAAATTTAATATTAATTACGCAGAAAGGCTTATACCTATTGGAGATGGGCACAATTAATTATCTTTTAATCTTAAATTCTAATCTGATGGTTATACATTGAAGATGCTGACATATTCTTAGTCCTCCTCCAAAATCAATGAATCAGAGTTATTGTTGATAACTTCTTTGCATTTATAAATGCATCAATTAACCTGTTTACTTTTTAACATTTACCTAATGATATTAAGAAATTACTGTAACATCATATGATTGGAATTCTTCAACTGTCCCGGAATTTCATTATCTGCCAGTATAGTGATAAATATATATCCAATTCCTTATTTAAAATTAAAATTAAATTTAATACAATAAAAAATTCTTCACTTAAAATTAAATTAAATTTACTATAATGTAAAAAATATATGCAATTCCTCCTTTAGAAAAATAATAAAGGCGTTCTTCTACTACATGAGAAATAATATATAATTATTACATAATATCAGATTATCCCATCCCTAACTAGCGAATAGTTAGCGATTTGCATGTATTAGATTATCTGTCTGTGTACTACAACTTTACTTCAAATGTATGTACAACATGTATGAAGATACCGACAGTAAATACTGTGCACCATAAACAGTAATGAAAAATTTCAAAATTGGTCAAATCAATGGCGGTTGACATGACATAAAGTATTAGATTTAAAGGACAAACAAGGCCAGCCCAATTGTATGCAAATCAGCCTGCACAATTGACAACATTATCATACTCAAAGATCTCATCACCGCGTCCTTAATTTAGATTATTCCAAAGCCCACCGGCCCTTAATTTACATTATTATAAAGGCAACATCAATTTTAAATTTAAAAAAACAGTACATGATTGAAACTATGTAACTGATTTGTTTGGTTCAGGAGAATCCAAGCGGTCTACTAAGTTGGTTGGGTACAAATGTAGAGATTAAAAAAACAAATACATGATTGAAACGATTCAACAGATCAGGTTGATTCCAGAGAGTCCATGAAGTCTTCGCTAAAATTTATAATTCATCAAGTAGCTGCAATCCAGTGTTTTTTTATTTTTTTATTTTTTGTTTTTTTAAATAGAGTTAGTTAATCTTTCTAGTAAAGGGATTCCATTCATATAATGACAATTTTCAAAAAAAAAATAAAAAAAAAATAGTTAATATTATAGTAAAAAGATTTGAGGTTGTATAATTTTTGTACGGTGTGTCTATGGGATATTTTATATGGGGTTGTGATTTACATAACGGATTGTTTTAACAGTACACTTTATCACACCTAAATAAATAAACTTTATCTATTAATGCCCTCCCCTCTCACACTTTCTATTTTATATGGGGTTGTGATTTACATAACTAATTGTTTTAACAGTACACTTTATCACACCTAACACTTTCTAAAAATTTAAATAGAATTTATATGTGTATTTAAATTAATAATAATTTTATTTAAAATTGATAATTTTAGTAATTCATGTTATATTATAGTAAAATGATTTTTTCATTATCATAAATGTGATTTTAATTTAATAGAAATTTCATAATATAATTTGGGATTTGTCTAATTCTATGTAGTGGATAAATGTTTATATAGGATTTGTTTATTTTTGCAAGATGAAATTTAATGTTTTTTAAAATTTTGTTTAATTTTACATATCCAATTTAAAACTTCTAAGGGTTTTGTTCAATTTTAAATAGATCAAGATAGTTAAAAAATAATGTCCCAAATATGATAACAAATTGACAAAAACTTGAGAGTTTTATTATGATCTAAGTTTGGTTATGGTGCAATGAGGTTCCATGGTTTTGCCCAATTTTACATAATGGCATATCAAAACTTCTAAGATGATGAGAGTTTTATCATGGTTTAAGTTTGGTTCATGGTGGAATGAGGTTCCATGGTTTTGCTCAATTTTACATAATGGAAATGGAACAATATTTTTAGGGGTTTTTGTCAAATTCTATAGAATGGAATGATGTTCTTACCGGTTTTGTCTGTTTTCCCCAATTCTACACAGTAGAAGAAAATGTTTTTAGGATTTTTTCCAAAATATCTAAACTGTTTGAAGTTCTTGCTTTATTTGGAATGGATCTAGACCATAAAAAAATTCAGGTCACAAATGTTATAATTTGGTAAAAATTGTAGGGATGATAAGAGTTTAATCATAATTTAAGTTTAGTTTATAATGGAATAAGGTTTGTAGGGTTTTGCTCAATTATGCATAATGGAACTATGTTTTTAGGATTTTATTTAGTTCCATATAGAGGAAAGAGATATTTTTGAAATTTTATTCAATTTTAAATAGAACTAAATAGTTAAAAATTAATGGGAAGATGAAGAAAAGTTTGCATTTTCATTGAATTAAAAAAACTTTTACACTAATTATTTTGACTTATGGAATTGCAAATTTAAATGTCTAATTTTGAGAGTTTTATTATAATCTATGTTTGGTTCATGGTGGAATGAGGTTCCATGCTTTTGTCCAATTTTACAAAATAGAACAATGTTTTTAGGAGTTTTGTCAAATTGTATACAATGGAATGATGCTCTTACCTCTTTTGTCTGTTTTCCTCAATTCTACACAATAGAAGCAAATGCTCTTAGAAAATTTTCCAAAATATCTAGTTTGTTTGAAGTTCTTTCTTAATTTGGAATGAATCTAGAGCATAAAAAAATTCAGGTCACAAATGTTATATAATTTGGTAAAAGTTGTAGGGATGATAAGAGTTTAATCATAATTTAAGTTTAATTTATAATGGAATAAGGTTTGTAGAGTTTTGCTCAATTATACATGATGGATCTATGCTTTTAAAATTTTGTTTAGTACCACATAGAGGAAAAAGATATTTTTGGAATTTTATTCTATTTTAAATATAACTAAATAATTAAAAATTAATAAAAATTCTAGATGAAAAAAAAATTGTATTTTCATTAAATTAAAAAAACCTTTACACTAATTATTTTGAATGGATAGAATTACAAATTTAAAATGTCCAATCTTAAAAACAACTATTTCATCAACCAAAAATTACAAATTTAAAATGTCCAATCTTAAAAACAACTATTTCATCAACCAAAAATTACAATTTTAATAAAAAAATCAGATTACATAGATTTAAAAAATAATTAAATTATAATCATTTCAAATTTTATAACTTTAAAATCCGAATGGATTGAAACGCTCACTTCCCATATCGCCGCCGAAGAGAAATTGAAAAGGTTATGGGCAGTTAAATAACGGCTGGCTTGTTTGCATGTGAGTGCGTGCGTTGGGCTGTTTTAAATTGAGAGAGACCCTGGAATCCGGATGCGCAGCCGTCCTTGTTTTCGAATTTAGAAGGGAGGGAGGAAATAATAGAGGGGGTGGAATTAATATGGGCAAATCCCGCTAGATTTAGAGGTCGTCGGGCACTCGTCAGAGTAGCGTCACGTCCACCCGGGGGCGGTGTCCGTGTCTGGGCCATGGCTGTTTCCACTAGTAGGTCCACCCTATGCATTCCCTCCCCTTGCTGAGCCTTCCTCTTCCTCCGCTGCTGCTCACATTCTGGTTCATATTATTATTATTATTATCTCTATGATGACCCTTCGCTCCCCGAGATGTCTCGGCACTTTTCTTCTGTAAAATTTCTGCTCTGAAACAACAACAGTAGCTCAGCTACGACAGCATCGGAGCTCTGAGCCAAGATTTCACAAGAAACACACGTGCAGATTGGATGGATTTCAAGTGAAGGAGGGAGCAAGGGTCTAAGATCGGTGCAGAAACCCCAAGAAAATACCATAATCAGGCCGAGTTTGTGTAGGGCGTAATTTCAATGAGTGCTACAGGAGCCACGGAGGTGCAGCAGCAGCAGCAGCAGGTGGCAACGGCTGTTGTGGATGGATCGTCGTCGTCGTCTGCTTCGGGGGGTCGCATGATGGAGCCCTCGCCGGCGGCGGGGGCGGCGGCACCGGCGCCCATGAGCCGCTACGAGTCGCAGAAACGCAGGGACTGGAACACGTTCGGGCAGTATCTGAAGAACCACAGGCCCCCACTGGCACTGTCCAAGTGCAGTGGAGCGCATGTGCTGGAATTTCTGCGCTACCTGGACCAGTTCGGGAAGACCAAGGTTCACGTGCCCCAGTGCCCTTTCTTCGGGCACCCCCACCCGCCGGCGCCCTGCGCTTGCCCGCTCCGGCAGGCCTGGGGAAGCCTGGACGCGCTCATCGGGCGTCTCCGGGCGGCCTACGAGGAGCACGGCGGGAAGCCGGAGTCGAACCCCTTCGGTGCCCGGGCTGTTCGGCTCTATCTTAGGGAAGTTAGGGATCTCCAGTCCAAGGCCCGGGGTATTGCCTATGAGAAAAAGAAGCGCAAACGCCCTCCCCCACCACAACCACCCCAACAACAACTACAGCAACCACCACCAGTACAGCAACAACACCACCAACAGGCTCTTCATCTCTCCGGGATGCCAGATCCCGCTTCAGCAAGTGTGTCCTACATGATACAAAGCTTGAATCCCAATCTCAATCACAATCAGACCTAATTCGAGGTGAGTGCCTTGTCTTGTTGCTGTTTTGTAATTTCTGTGCCAGGCTCTATAGCTAGACGTAGTAATAGCTATATTAACGAGGAAAGAAATCCTCAACAATGTCATGCCAGGCTCTATAGCTAGTTCTAGTAGTACTAAGCTAGATAGGTTAATCTAGGACATGCAGCTTTCTTTCTGATTAATCAATCAAGGGCCTTTGTTGCTTTGTATGACGATCTGCATTCTCCAATTCTCTTGCAGAAGAATATTGTTTTACATGCGCCTTTGTGCGTCTGTATGATGATTCCCTGTTAAGAGTGAATAATACAGATGCAATCGGCTTGTTTTGTATGTTTACTTATTGGGGTTACTTTTAATTATTATATATATATGACGGACCATGTATCAATGCATTTCTGTTAGGATTAACACTGTTTGCAATCCATACGTGACCGTGGTTATGGCCATCTTTTTAGATTTTCAAGTTTCAGTCGTCTTTGCTGAAATTATTAGCTAGCACCAATACCTAAAAGGTGCTTGATTTAAACGCATAATGGTGGAAAGCACGAATGAAATAATTAGAAATGCAGCAGGGCTTAATGCGTTTTATTATTCTGTGCTCTTGTAGGTTCATCAGTTCTAGGATTTATTTAAAGCACAGACCAACAACGGTGTTTGCAAGAGAAAATCTTCGGTTAAAAAAGACACATAATCGGTCATAAGTTCGGTTAGAGACTGAAAAAAATATAAATCGAAAAGAGTTTCTGTCCATGCTGAAGGAAAAGTTGAAAATGAATGTGTAATTGAAGAGAGTTTCTATCCATTATTAAGGAAAAGTTGAAAATGAGGAGTGATTTATCATATTGAAATGTCTTTTTGTAAAAACAAGTAACGAGGAAGCTTTAATACATCACAAGATTTAAATATCAAAATGAGGTATAACAGATCATATTGCAATACGACGAAGCATTTAATACAGCAAAAGATTGAAATATCTTGTATGATTTATTTGGACTATTTACTAAACAAATATTTAGTGATATTAACATGTTTTAGAACTTTAAAAATTTAACATGGACAGAATACATAGAGCAGATAATAAATCATATATAGAGCAGATAATATATATATATATATATATATATATATATATTTCTCACATTGACAATTATGTTTAATAACCAGAAGTATCTCAGAGGTGTTCATGCTGGCTATATCCTTGTATGTTGTTTTGTTTTTATCCATACTAGTATAGAAAAACAATATCTGTAAAATCTTCTTATTAAAAAAATTACATACTGTTAATGAGTTTAAAATTACATAACTGTTAATGAGCCATCTGCAGTTTCATAAAATCACATAACTGTTAATGAATTCAAAATTACACAACTGTTAATTAGCCATCTGCAATTTCACAGTTTGAATTAGTAAAATTACATAACTGTTAATGAATTTAAAATAGTCAAATTACATAACTGTTAACGAGTTTAAAATTTAAGCATATAGGGGTTTTCGCAGTGCAAGATATTAGATATTATTTTCGGGATTAACTGCGTACTGTAAGTCATTAATCTATGATCCATATTCATGAGTATTAGTCGCAACTGACCAATGATTCTCATGATTTGAATAGTCCACTTAACACTCATTGAATTAATTCATACTTAAACATACCTAACTTAATAGATCAAGTTTTTATGAATATAAAAAATATAAATATAAAAAAAGTTTCTTTCTGTATAAATATAAATATAAATATAAAAAAAGTAATATTAGATGCTACCTCTTATAATCATTGAAACATGGAAATTTAAATAATTTGTATACTTTATTTCAGTTTTCTTTCTGAATATACATGATATTGAGATGTTTTAAAATTTCAAAGATGAACGATGACTGCTAACATAGAGCAGCCGAAAGACAGCTTGAGGTAAATGCAACTCAGATGGAGGTTTTTTTTTCATAAATTGAATTAAATAGATTGTATATATATGATTGGATACAGATCACTGTGTTCAATCACTTAGAGGTTCGTGATATTTCTCACTTCATTGTTAATTAGTCCTGTTAGACCAGGGCGAAGGTCGAAGTCGATTCATGAAATTTTTTATTGTTTAATTTGTTCTGGACAACACAAGGTATTGCAGGATAGAGTAATGAGCTGTTCTGAACATTAACAGGCTTTTTAATCTAACATCGAATTTTAAGTTGTGTGCCAACCTAACTGATTTGGATTATAACAATCCTTTTAATATAGCATTGAATTTTAAGTTGTATCCCAACCTCAACCATGATAATGATACGAAGAATCTTTTTATATATAATATCCTATTCTGTATTTGAATTTAATCATTCAACTTTTAATAACTTGAGTGGGCCTAATGGTTAAGAACATGTGTTTCCTCTTAAAAGGTCACAGATTCAAATCCAGAAGAGGTAAGGTAGACTTGGCCGTGACCTTAAAAATAAATTATATATATATATATATATATATATATATATATATATATATATATATATATATATATATATATATATTATAATAATAAGAGAACATATTAGATGAAGCATATATTTATATATAAATAAATATTTAAATGTATAAATATAAAATAAAAGTAAAAAGATATATATAAAAGAGTATTAAAATTTAAATGCAGAATATAATATAATATTTTGTTATATAATAAAATTTAAATATATAAAATTATATCCAAGTGGTTTGGAGTATACAAGTGGTTGTTAGTGGTTGTTTGGAG
>ML818866.1:132742-157614 GCA_009831015.1 Picea engelmannii
AAGGCTACAAATGTCTAGCTGTAAATGATCCAAATCGAATCCTTGCCTCAAATCATTTGTAAAGTTGTAATAAGATTATAATTGTTTTTTAATTTTATTTCGTCTTTTTGGCAAAATGGGAAGGGAAAATGAGACAGTGTGATGGTTGGTCTTCCAAGGCATCTTGATCCAGATGGATGTCAATGGCCTCCCACCTATTCCAACTAGCTCATTTTGACATTTTTTTCCTAGTGTTCGGGTCCCTGACTTCCCGGGCTGTTTTGAGGCCCTAAACATCGTTTTTAGGGCTCACCACAGTCAGACTATTTACATAATTAGAGTTTGATGGCCAAATGTGTAGTCCTAGGATAGACCTTTCCAATGGGATATCGTGCGCCTAAAACAAAGATAGTATGAAAAAGTTACAACCCTGGGAAGTTGATGTACTAACTTACCCCAACGGGGTCCACATGACTTTTGGCGCTTCATCTCCTAGGGTTAAGTTTTTGGATGTCTAGGTTTTGACATTCATGTTTATTGTAAAAAAGGCTTGGAGAGCCTCATTGTAACCATGTTCTTGCGAATGAGCGTAGTCGTCACATCTCTTCTCAGAGATAAGTTGCCACCATTCTAGCAAGCTTGTTTTTCGCTGCATTTTACAGTTTCAACACATTTTCTTATTGAATAGAAACCAATTTTACTGTATCTCTGCTATTGTATCTTTGTTATCCTTGTGTTTATGTGTTAAGAATCATAATAATCTGTATTCATTTCGTTCTTCTCATAAAATCCAGATCAGTGGTATCAAAGCGGTTTGCTCCTTGTCGTTTTTTTTAATGCATGTTCCCGACGAGGTTAGGGTACAAAGAATTGGGTCTCGAGCTTGTGTCTCTTAAGGAAAAAATCTCTTGCACGCCCAAGCAACCTCTCATGGCGAGAGAAAAGAAAGACGACGAGACATGAGATCCTTTCAAAATGTTGCTCAAGGAATCCCTCAAGTAACAGAGGAACGAGATGATGGATAATTTTGCGCAAATCCTTCGACGACTACCAACAGGCGACACATCTTCCTCGAGTGGAGGCGCCACCCCCTTCAAGGTACAAATCAACTTTGATATTCCCATGTTTGAAGGTCATATAGACGTATATGTCGTAGACAAATGGTTGAATCTGCTAGAAGGGTATTTTTCTTTCCATAACTTTTCGAACAGAGAAAAGATTACGTTTGCTCTCCTCAAAGTCGTTCCCCATGTCAAAGATTGGTGGGAGACTTTCTTTGAGAAAAAGGAAACATAGGAACCCTCATTATTTACAGTCCTGGTCACCTGGGAGTCCTTCATGGATTCTATCAAGGAACAATACTACCATGTCGGAAGTTATGACGACTTGTATACAAAATGGACCACACTGCGACATGAAAGAGACCAAGCAGTGCCAAAGTTCACAAATATCTTCTATACCTTGCGCACCAATCTGGGTATCAAATAATCTGAGCGACATCTAGTGCTCAAGTATCGCGGTCGTCTGCATAGAGACATCCAAGCCGAAATGGATTTTTTGGACATCTTGTCCTTAGGTGTGAGCTATCGATATGTCGTCAAAATAGAGCAAAAGCTTAAACAAAAGACATGACAATTTGGGCCTCAGAACCTCGCACATCAAAAGAAAGTAAAGGGCAGCCCCAACCCATAGAACAAAGGACAAAGAAAATATGGACAGCCTCAGGACAACTAGTCCAGGCCGCAAGCAATGAAGACACCAGAAAGACAAAGAAAGATATTGGGAAGTGGTGTGACTTCCACAAGAGCCTCTGACATAACACTGTTGATTCCCACTCAAAGCAATCACTAGTGGTTGAGGTGAAAGCCTTTGAAACAGATGCAGGTTCCGACTCTGAGACAGAACTAGAAAGGGGGAGACAAATCATTGATGTGGAACCTAGTGCCACCGTTGCTACCACCAAGGTCCAACCCGGTGAACCAGATGAGCCAGAAGAAGGTGAGTGCCTCTTTCATTTACAAATGTGGGTAAAAGGCACCCCACTTGATCTAGATGAATGTCGGTGGCCTCCCACCTATTCCAACTGGCTCATTTTGGCAGTTTTTTCCTAGTTTTCGGGTCCCTGACTTTCGGGGCCATTTTGAGGCCCTAAACAACATTTTTAGGACTCTCCACATTCAATCTAATAACTAACTCAGATTATTATGACAACATGTGTAGTCCTCAGATAGACCTTTCCAACGGGCTATCGTGCACCTAAAACAAAGATCGTATGCAAAAGTTATGACCCCAGGAGGTTGATGTACTAACTTACCCAAACGGGACCCACATGAATTTTGGCGCTTCATCTCCTAGTGTAACACACCCACGACGGGGCATAAATAAACAAAGAAAATATTTTTCCTCAATTAGTCGAATCCTCCATCCATGGTCTCTAATCTTGGTCAATGGACCTTCAAAATTCCTAAGCTGAAGCAACTCTTCAGTTCCCTACTGGAATCTCTAAGAAATAGATCCACGGGTCTTTGCGAGAATTAACCCATGCGAACTAGCACCAGGCGCAATCCCCCTCCACGTGACCACTACCCGTGACCACAAGCCTAACTAAAAGGAACGTTGTGAAATCACGTATCGGGTCCTTGCGTGTGAGTCACCTCGACTCTCCCCATTCTTTGATGTCCCGATAGGGGCCTAACACTTGCTAGCTCCTCCTTCATATGACCACCGGCTATGACCCAGGGCTCAACCTCAAGCACTTATCGGGACTTCCCATTTCGTGAAGTTGGAGGGTCACTCACCTCCCTTCTCCCGATATCCAAAATGTTGATATCTCCTCGCCACAGATCAACGGTCCCGATTCTTCCATGATCTGACGATCCTAATCACATAGGGATTTTGCATATCGGAACTCTCGATATGATTCACCTCTGTTCTCCCGTCTCCCGAAATACCTATTTCCCGATCGGAGAATCCTCTAGGCACTAGCTCCTCTTGCTATGCTCCTTTGATTGAGACGTTGGGCGATAACCTGGGGCCCAACTACCAAGCGCTTCGGGACTTCGTTTTCGCATCTCTCGAGGGAAGTTCACTTCTCCTCTCTGAAGTTCGATATGTGAACTCCCTCCAAGACCCAATCTACGGTCCACACTCTCCCTTCAATCGACGACTATGATCAAACCGTGAGTTTGTGTCTCGCGTATTTGGATGTGATTCCACCCTGACTCTTCTAATGCTCGATCTTCCGATAGATTCAAATCAACGGTCCACAGTCTTCCATGATCCAATTGTCCTGATCTCCTCTCTCGCAAATTGAGATTTCACATTTTGTGACTTTGGAGGTTGGCTTACCTCTGCTTCCCCAATACCCGATTTCCTGATATCCGCTTTCCAGATGAATGGTCTGGATCCCTCCTTCGATCAACGACTGTGATCCTTTCGTGAACTCGGACTTCACGAGTTCTCACGACTCTTATCTCTGACTTCCCGAGTTGCGAGTTGGTGAAACATTGATTTCTCGCCACGTGTCCCTTCTCAATGGACAACTAGGATCCTTTCATGAACTCAGACTTCATGAGTTCGCTCTCTTGTGTAACTCCAAAAAGGTTAAATCTTGTGGGCTTTCCTCTAGATCCAACGACTGTTGGTTCATGCACTCCAATCTAATCGTTGAGATATGATATTCTCTACGCTCGTTTCTAGTCATCTAGACTTTGATCTGACGGTCCAGGTGGGTCCCGATAGATCCTGGGATCCACGGCCCATATCACATCGCGATTTCGAATTTTGGAGGTTTATTCGAACCAACGCATGATTCTCCTGTCGCGTGAACTTTGAACTCACTGATCTGACGGTCGAGGTGGGTCCCGATAGATCCTTAGATCTACGGCCCAGATCACATCGTGATTTTGGGTTTCGAAATTCAAAGGATCCGTCCCTTTCACGATGATTATCAACATTCATTGGACCTATGAAGGTTGAATAAGTCGAGGCGCTAATGCCTGCGTTCCTTCCTCAAATATAACGACTATGAGAGATGTCAGATCTTCCCGAACAGATCTCATCCGTTCAACTTTCAAATGAAAGGATACTCCCTTTTGATACTTTAATTTCTCACTATCCCTCCTGAGCTTCATCAATTATGAAAGATTTAAGAGCGTTACACTTTTTCTCCTAGACTCAACACATAGAATGGTCTTCTGCACACCTCTTACACTCCTTCATTAAGTATAGAACTTAAGGGGTTCTCGATCTCTGCTTGACTTGCAAAGAGCCGGTGCATATCTGCACTACCTCTCTTGAGCTTAACAAACTCTGTCCTCCAAGGGACTCAGAATGACTAGGAGGGTTGACATGCGTACATGAAACTGTACCCAAGGTCGACGGACATACAGTTCGTGACTCTAGCTTAAGCCACCACAAGACGCAAGAATTTACGAGTATAAAACATGTCCTATCCATATGATTTCCTACTTGCCTAATTTCACATTCAGGCATATTCAAAAGAAGGAAATACAATATAAATCATTAAGCAAACATAACCATCCCTGCAACATTCATAGGATATCCAACTTTAACTCATTGTACCACTTAAATACACAAGATATGCGATTACTTATCTATTACAGGTGGTAGCCAACTAACTGATTGTGGGTGTTCATCCTTCCACCCTACCATAGGCTCAGAGGCATTCTTTCTTAGCACTCTGGCCACCCCCGTGCCAAGCCATGATATCACTAGGGAACTCTCACAGTTCTCAAGGATTCTTTCTTTGTTCAGCTTCTACTTGGGTTCTGTTCTCTGTAACTTTCAGAGATTTCTCTCTGTTATGGCCTCAACGAGGTTTATCAGATGCTCACTCAACATCAAGCTCACAACCTTCTATTCATTATCCCCTGGAGAGATCCGTGCATCTCCCTTACGAGCTTGCACTCTCGTCTCTTGTTCTTTTTGTGTATCTATCTTACCTTCCTTCTTTTGGAAGGTTTCCCGACCCATCACGTTCCTTTTGTCAAAAGGAAGCTCTGGTCTGCAGGTCTCTGTGGTACTTTGGGCTAACATTCTACAACTAGACCATGCTCCCATTCATGGGGGTGGTTGATAATTCAACCACTGGTCCTTTCTTCATTAACTGATTTCTCTCCTTGGGATCCGAAGGAGGTTTATCATCCTCATCAAGGGAAATTTGGGGTTATTTGATATAATGAACCCTCTCGTATAGTTTTCAAATTCTTCCTCTAGTGATATCATGGCCATTACTTTCAAGGCTTCACCCCCATAGTCAGTTATTGGCAACTCAAACAATAATACATTTACATTGTCCACATGCCTTAGCATGGTAATTCCTATTTTATGATTAATTACAAACTGGGGGAGACATGGATATTTCAATTCCCTCCCCCTTAAAGGAACACCATCCTCTGTGTTCTTTCTCAAAAACACATGTCATGCCTTTTTCATTCAGTTGTTTCAGAAATATCGATCCTTCTTTCTCGGTCAGGTCATGTTTCAGAACCTTAATCTTTGTCACCTACTTTCAATAATTCTTGTACAACAAGCATATTAATCATAGTCTCATGTGATAAGATTGTATAAAAATTTCTAAGGAAAAATTTTCTAATCTTAGCACAATAATTATCTGTGTAGTTTGTGGATTTGTATCCACATGGTTGTTTTTTAATCCAGGCTCACTGTTTTTACTTGACATACCCATTGGGTGCATGATCCCAATCAATAGTTTACCATAACTATCAATATTTCATCTTCCTTGCGGTTACTCACCCTCCAAGCCCAGGCTCAGGCATCCCCTTCTCTACTATACAGTCCCTCGTGTGATCCATATTGCCTTGCCAAGTTTTTATCGCACAGGAACAACTACCCACCGTGTGCATGATCCCAATAGTTTACAAGAACTATTAATGTCTCCTCTTCCTTGCGATCAGTCACCCTCCAGGCCCAGGCTCAGGCACCCCCTTCACTGTTATACAATCCCTCAGGTGATCCATGTTTCCCTGCCAAGGTTTTCTCGCACAGAAAGAATTCCAGAAATTTTATCAAGTCTTACAGTCGAGGTGTCCCTCAGACTTGGTCTGTCGAGGCGTCCCTCTAGCTTGTGTTACCTCAACAAAATATATTTCAGGCGATCATGGCTTATCACGGGATTCTCATGGCTCAGTAGTATCCATTTTTCATGCTTTTCATCTTGACAACCTTCCGACTCAACGAAAGTTAGGACTAAGGTTAATCTCCTTCTCCCAGCATCGTAATAGATAGGGACGAAGGTTACTCTCCTTCTCACCTGTATCACAAGTATACAAAAAATCATGAGACATCATTATAAATTTTAAATTCAAAATTTTCTTGTAAATCTGTCACACACAGATTTTCCAAATTCCACATTTTGTTTTCATATTTGTTTCGCACAGGAACCAGATTCATAATTATGGGAATTTCCTTCCCATAGAGGTTTGACTCAGCAGGTAATCGGTCTTCCTTATGGGATCACAACGCTGCCATATCCAAGACCCCTTTACTTCCTGCACTTTCAACTTCAATCAACCAAACAAATTGTTAGTTTCCCATGCACATATATTTTGTTATATCTTTATAACATCGTCACAAACAATTTCAAAGTTGTGCATACCAATAATCAAATTCACTTTCTCAAAAAGGAAATACCATTCCTTGCAGTTTGGCTCAACATGCAATTGGTCTTCTTTATGGGCTTACATCACTGCCATATCCATGACCCTTTGCTTCCTGCAATTCATTCTTTACACAACCAAACAAATTGTTAGTCTCTCATGCATCCATGTATATATATATATATATATATATATATAATCAAAACAATGCATAGTAACAGTTTATCTTATCTATGTAAATATAAAAAAGAAATCCCATTCCTTGCCTATGCCTCATTTCAACATACCAAACCTTTCAAAACGTAATTCAACATTTCAAAGGATTTACAAATGTGTCAGTATTCATGACCACATTCATACCCGATGCACTCTTTGCATTGTTTTCAAGTTAGTCACACTTTATGACCGGTTCTTGGCCATGGTGTGTTGGAATTTAACCAATCTCTTCACCACATGGCTTATTCATTTTCATTCACTCCTACAACATGACCATTCTTCCTTCTCTAGGCTGATCACGATCCCAAATCAATACACACGAAACTCAAAAGTTTCACATGAATTCCCTTAAGCATTCTTCCTTCATTAATAACTAGGGTGCCAATACTCATGGCCACCCAATTTTTTTTCCTTCAATGCTTACATAATGTAAGTAAAACATTGGAAGGCCCTCCTTCCTTACTGAAAAATCTATTGTCCTTATGCAACATGCATTCCCTCAATGCATTCCATGCAATATGCTAACTATGTGCACCTTTATTCCCATAGAACCAGTCCCCGCGACCACAGTCTAACTTAGAGTGCCAAACTCTACCTTCCTTTACTGGCCCAGATGGACTTCGTTTTATCTCCATGCGATCGAGAGCTGTGATCTCATCTCTATTCTTTTCAAGCACTACATTTTCAACTCCCATGTCCGGGTGCTATGATCCTAGCTAAACCCCTTGTCCACAAATTGACGGTGAAGATCCGTCTTCCCCCAGATCCAATGGTTGCAATGGATTGCAAAACATCAACTAGTCCACGGTTTAGTTCTCCTTCCGATCTCCACAATAGATGCGGGTCGTCCGATCTATGATCGGACCCCAAACTCAAAACAAAACTGTATTGAGTTTAAATTATAGGCACAGACTCCGTCGTTAACTTGTGTGCCTATTCAATCCCCGTAATGAATGTGGGCCATTGATCTTATCGAATGACTGGCGTTTGATCCGTTAACTCCAGTGGATCTTGAAATCGATTTGACGACTGAGATTGGTTTCCTTACGAAGAATGGATCACGTTCATCTCCTCTTTCAGGTTCTCAATTAACCTGATTCAATCAGGGTTTTCTTTCACGATCTTCATGATCTCAATCTGTAGTTGATCGAAGGGATTTCTATGATTTCTTAGTAAAGGTTTTTGATATTTCTTTTTGTCAACAGAGATCATTTGGTTCAAATGTTATTGCATCATACAATTAGTCTTCACTGCAAGAGGTTCACACCTCCATCACTCAAGTTCTCCTTTCCAAAATCATACCCTACTTGGGTATCCATGGCATACAACTACCCTTTTAAAATTTTGTGCATAACATTAGACAATAAAATATTTCAGAAAGGATTCTTACCCAATATTTTCATACATGTTCTTGGCTGCTAGCACCCTCTTTTTTATTTTTACCTCATCAACAATGCTTTTAGGGGGATTCTTACAATCCTGTCAACAATCTTTCGATTGCAGCCTCCCCATGGTCATCCTCTACTTGAGGTTGCCCATCATTGGTAATCGTCTTCCTCAACATTTCCAATTTCTTTCTATACAAAACATGCATCATTAGTTGTAATATCAATCAAAATGCATGTATCATAACATCCAAATTCATAACTTCTTCAAAATGTCCTAGTATATCTTTATGCACTTCATCACATTATCTTCAAGGGTCTCCATGAATGCAATACAAATAGTTCTCAATTGTTTCTGCAGTAATACAATCATCATCACTATGATGTCAAAACATTTACTTTCATTAGTAAATAGGATTTCTCATTCTAGAGGAAACATAACACATAGCAAGAAGGGAGTTAGGGAATCTCCCCTTCTTCCAATTCTTTCTACACCGCCTGAGACTTTTTAGCCCACCTGAGTTATCTCTAAAGGTTTCACTGCCTTTTCTTAACATGGCTTTAACCAAGCCTATTCAATCAAACATACTCATATATCCATTCATTATTCTTCTATTCATTACACGATGCTTTCAAAATGTAATCCATGATTCTTATACAGACAGGCCTTGCAGCTTATTGCCCAACCTTATGCAATTATTAGGGTTGTGACTATGTTCTTCTGACAGAGTCCTTACATAGTTTCCTTCACAGGGAACTTCTTCAGCATGCAACTTCCTTATTGCATATCCATCACTACCTGTGATGGCCTTGACCTTGAATTAGCTTCATCTTGTTAATAAGAATTCTTGAAGGAACAAAGACATGCATTTTTGACATGCATTCCAAATTATGCATCCACACATATTCTAGTTTTTGTTAACTTACATCCGTTATGTACTTAGCCATATTCATAATCCTAAGCCTACATGTAGCTGTCATAGGTATATTTCACAGCCCGCATACATATTTACTTTTAAGATCAGTAAACTCAGGATTGTTCACAATCCTTCTCATGTGATTCCCAAAGGCATAATCATTTGCCTCTTATTATGACAACAGAGAATCCTTGCTCGTTTACTCTTTTATTTATTTGTACTGGATTTTCCTGGGGAGATGGAGCACTTTCCCTTAAGCTATCATTCAAAAAATAACTTTCATGAATCTTCAGAATGGAGTCAACCATGCATCCATGGTATTCATTCAATCTCGGCAAGTGCAATGCTTGCCTCACATTTCTCTCATCAGGGAAACCATATTGGGCATTTAGTATACTTATACTCTTACATCATACATGTGCATCACTCGCACATTTGATATCATTCGTATCTAACCAGTATTAATATCAGGCTTCATATTAGGAATCTTCTCAATGCATTAGATCCATGCACTCAAGCATACACACACAACTAAGTATTAATCATACTAGCTTAGTTTTATCATTAGTGTTCTTTAGTTAGAGATTACAGTCGCTTACATGACTAATCTCATAGTTATAACTCATACTGGTGTTGCCTTCTCTTTATAGCAATGAACAACCAGGGTCACTCTCCCTTTTATACTATAGCAACTGGAAAGAAAACTTTCTTGCCTCAACTTCTATAGGACTTTACTCATCTCACCTTTCCTCTGATCATGAGGAGTTATATACTCTGAGTTTAATATAAAGCAATAATTATACTACCAAGGATCCTACCTGATTCTATCAGATTCCCTTAAGCCCATAAAGGTATTAACTATTATATAATCAACCATCATCAATGCCTGAGGTTCCAACTGCCCATGCTTAGAGGCAGTGTCATGAATGTCAGGTCATCCGCCTTTTAGGCTTCAACTACCCTTGACAGAACCCTTTCACCTTCAGCTATCCACATTCAAGTCTTATTATAACTGTTAATTAGCATATCCCTACTCAGGTAAGAGTAGTTATCACTTGACAAGGGTTAAATAAATTCTTCTCCTGAAATCCAACAAGAATTCCCAAAATCACAGGCTCAATCTGCAGTCCTTTTTCCTCAAGGAGTAAATGCAGATAACAATACCTCTTTATGAGACTCTCGCATGAGCCCAAACAGGCCATGTGTTGTAACCTGGATCTGATACCAATTTGTAACACACCCACGACGGGGCATAAATAAATAAAAATTTAGTTTTCCTCAATTAGTCGAATCCTCCATCCATGGTCTCTAATCCTGGTCAATGGACCTTCAAAATTCCTGAGCTGAAGAAGATATTTGGTTCCCTACTGGAATATCTAAGAAATCGATCCATGGGTCTTTGTGAGACTTCACCTGTGCGAACTAGCACCAGGCGCAAGCCCCCTCCACGTGACCACTACCCGTGACCACAAGCCTAAGTAAAAGGCACGTTGTGAAATTGCATATTGGGTCCTTGCATGTGAGTCACCTCGACTCTCCCGATTCTCCAATATCCCAACAAGGGCCTAACACTTGCTAGCTCCTCCTTCATATGACCACTGACTGTGATCGGGGGTTCAACCTCCAGAGCTTATCGGGACTTCGCATTTTGTGAAGTTGGAGGGTCACTCACCTCCCTTCTCCCGATATCTAAAATGACGATATCTCCTCGCCACAGATCAATGGTCCCGATTCGTCCATGATATGATGGTCCAGATCACGTCAGGATTTCCCATATTAGAACTCTTGATATGATTCACCTCCGTTCTCCCGACTTCTGAAATATTGATTTCCCGATTGGAGAATCCTCTAGGCGCTAGCTCCTCCCGCTAGGCTCCTTTGATTGAGACGTTGGGCGATAACCTGAGGCCCAACAAACAAGCGCTTCAGGACTTCGTGTTTCACGTCTCTTGAGGGTATTTCACTTCTCCTCTCTGAATTTCGATATGCGAACTCCCTCCAAGACCCAATCTATAGTCCACACTCTTCCTTCGATCGCCAACTGCGATCAAATCGCGAGTTTGCATCTCGGGTATTTGGATGTGATTCCACCCTGACTCTTAAAATCCCCTATCTTTCGATAGAGTCATATCAACGGTCCATGGTCCTCCATGATCCAATGGTCCTGATCTCCTCTCTCGCAAATCAGGATTACACGTTTCACGACTTTGGAGGTTGGCTTACCTCTGTTTCCCTGATTCTCGATTTCTCGATATCCGCTTTCTAGATGAACGGTCTGGATCCCTCCTTCGATCAACGACTGTGATCCTTTCGTGAACTCAGAATTTGCGAGTTCTCACAAATCCTATCTCTGACTTCTCGAGTTGCGAGTCAGCGAAATGTTGATCTCTCGCCACACGTCCCTTCTCAATGGACGACTAGGATCCTTTCGTGAACTTGGACTTTACGAGTTCACTCTCTTGTGCAACTCCAAAAAGGTTAAATCTCGTGCACTTTACTCTAGATCCAACGACTGTTGGTCCACGCACTCCGATCTAACCGTTGAGATATGATCTCCTCTACACTCATTTCTCATCATTTGGACTCTGATCTGACGGTCCAGTTGGGTCTCGATAGATCCTGGGATCCACGACCCATATCACATCGCGATTTTGGATTTCGGAGGTTTAGTCACACCAATGCGTGATTCTCCCGTCGCGCAAACTCCAAACTCACTGATCCGACGGTCGAGATGGGTCTCGATAGATCCTTAGATCTACGACCCAGATCACATCGTGATTTAGGGTTTCAAAATTCAAAGGATCCGTCTCTTTCATGATGATTATAAACATTCATCAGACCTAAAAAGGCTGAAGAAGTTGAGGCACTAAGTTTTGTGTTCCTTCCTTAAATCTAACTACTGTGATAGACCTCAGATCTTCCCAAACGGATCTCATCCGTTCAACTTCCAAACGAAAGTATACTCCCTTTCGATACTTTAATTTCTCTCTATCCCTCCTGTGCTTCGTCAATTATGAAGGATTTAAGAGCGTTATGCTCTTTCTCCTAGACTCAACACATAGAAGGGTCTTATGCATACCTCTTGTGCTCCTTCATTAAGTATAGAACTTAAGGGGTTCTCAGTCTCTTCTTTCCTCGCAGAGAGCCAATGCATATCTACACTACCTCTCCTAAGATTAACAAACTTCGTCCTCCAAGGGACTCAAAACGACTAGGAGGGTTGACATGCGTACATGAAACTGTACCCAAGGTTGACGAACATACAGTTCATGACTCTAGCTTAAGCCACCACATGACACAAGCATTTACGAGTATAAAACATGTCCTATCCATATGATTTCATACTTTCCTAATTTTACATTTAGGCAGATACAAAAGAAGGAAATACAGTATAAATCATTAAGAAAACATAACCAGCCTTGCAACATTCATAGGATATCCAACTTTAACTCACTGTACCACTTAAATACACAATATATACGATTACTTATCTATTATAGGTGGTAGAAAACTAACTGACTGTGGGTGTTCGTCCTTCCACCCTACCATAGTTTCAGAGGAATTTATTTTTAGCATTCTGGCCACTCCCGTGCCAAGCCATGATATCACCAGGGAATTCTCACAGTTCTCAAGGATTCTTTCTTTGTTAAGATTTTGCTTGGTTTATGTTCTCTGCAACTTTTAGAGATTTCTCTTTGTTATGGCATCGATGAGGTTTTTCAGATGCTCACTCAGCATCAAGCTTGTGGCCTTCTATTCGTTATCCCGTAGAGAGCTCTGTGCATCTACCTTATGATCTTGCGCTCTCGTCTCTTGTTGTTTTTGTGTATCTATCTTACCTTCCTTCTTTTGGAAGGTTCCCAACCCATCATGTTCCTTCTGTCAGAAGGAATCTCGGGTCTACAGGTCTCTGTGGTACTTCAGGATGAAATTCTACAGCTATACCATGCTCCCATTTATGGGGGTGGTTGATAATTCAACCACTAGTCCTTTCTTCATTAACTGATTTCTCTCCTTGGGATCCGAAGGAGGTTTATCATCCTCATCAAGGGAAATTTGGGGTTATTTGATATAATGAACCCTCTTGTATAGTTTTCACATTATTCCGCTATTCCATGTGGATATTGGTGGCCTCTCACCTAATCCAACTGGCTTATTTTGTATTTTTTCGTGTCAGCACATCTTGTTGTACTTCCGGGGTCGTTTTGGAGGCCTAAACAATTTTTTTTTTGGGTCGCCATAGTCAAATTGTAGATAGAGTCAAATTTTTATGTCAGAATATGTAGTTCTCTAAAATACCTTTCAAACGAGCTATCACGCGCCTAAAACAGAGGTTGTATTCAAAAGTTACGACCACGAGAAGTTGAGGTACTAGCTTACCCATAGGGGCCCTCATGACTTTTGACATTTCACCTCCTAGGGTTAGGTTTTTGGATGTCTGGGGTTTTGGCATTCATTAGTAATATAAAAAATAACTCTAGATCTTCATTGCAATTTATTTTTCTCAGACGGATGTGCGTAGCAACCACATCTCTTCTCAGAGATAACTACCACCTTTCGAGCAAGTGTTTCAGTTTTGCAGTTTTACAATTTCAGCTTATTTCATTATTCAATAAAAGATATTGCTCACTAGATATTTGTGTTATTCTTCGTATCTATGTGTTTATTGTATTCTGTATCCTAATCCATTCGTTATGCTCCTCATTGATTTTTCTTCATGCATGTCCCCAACAAGATCTGGGTAAAGGAAGTTGGGACTCGAACCAATCGAGCCATTGCAAGATCGGTCACACCAAGCTCGACAACAACCCATGGGGGATGAAAATAAAGATGATGGAGTAGGAGATCCTTTTAAAATGTTTCTCTAGGAATCCCTCACGTGGAAAAGGAATAAAATGATGGATAACTTCATGAAAATCCTTCGATTGCTGCCCACAGGAGAAGCATCTTCATCAAGTGGCCATGCAGACCCCTTCAAGGTACAAGTAAATTTTGATATTCCATTATTTCAAGGACTGATAGATGTGGATGTTGTAGATAAATGGTTGAATCTTCTTGAAGGGTATTTTTCGGTCCATGATTTTTCTGATAGGGAAAAGATCACTTTTTCACTCTGTAAGGTCGTTCCCCATGTTAAAGACTGGTGGGATACTTACTCTGAGAAAAGGGTCGTACATGAATCTGCAATGTTTGTGGTGGCCCCTACATGGGATTCATTTTGGGAAACCATTAAAGAGAAGTAATACCTTGTTGGAAGCTACGAGGATCAGTACACCAGATGGACCACCCTATGTCAAGAAAGGGACCAGACAGTACCAGATTTCACCAATATTTTCCATACCCTGCGCACCAAATTGGGTATCAAAGACTCTGAGCGTCATCTAGTGCTCAGATACCGCGATTGTTTGCATAGATACATTAAAAAAAAAATAGAGTTTTTAGACATCGCCTCATTAGGCACGTCTTATAGATACACTGTCAAGATTGAGCATAAATTTAAGAAGAAAAGGCAAGAGTTTGGATCTACAAACCCCTCACAGATGAAGCAGGGAAAAGGTGGCCCCAACTCACACAGCAAAGGACCAAGTTGATATGGCCACTCTCAAGAAAACCAGTCCAAGATGCAACACAAGAAGGGCAATGAGAAGACAAATAAGGACATGGGAAAATGGTGTGAGTACCATAAAATCCCTTGGCATAACACCGAAGAATGTCGCTCCAAGAAGTCACTCATGGCTGAAATGAAGGCTTTCGAGTCAGAGGTCGATTCTGATTCCAAATCAAATCTTGAAAGAGGGAAGCATATTATCGATGTTGAACTCAGTGCCACTGTCACTACCACCAAAGTTCGATCAAGTGAACCAGAAGAACCAAAGGAAGGGAAACGCCTCTTTCACTCACAGATGTGGGTAAAGGGGGCTCCACTTCATTTCATTGTCGATAGCGGTAGTCAAAATAAACTGAGTTCAACAAAGGTTGTCAAGTGGCTGGACCTGCCAATGACACTGCATCCGCAACCCTACATCATCGGCTGGCTTTGCCAAGGAAGAGATCTACGTGTCAACTAACACTATCGTTTTCCCTACGACATCAAGCCTTTCAAAGATGAGGTACTGTGTGATATTGCTCCCCTTGAAGTTTTTGATGTTCTTTTAGGAAAACCATATTTGTAGAAGCATCATGCTGTGTATGAGTCTAGACCCTGCAATGTTATTATCACTTTGGGTAGACAATTGTACATGATACCAGAGGTAGCACCGACTACTGCTATTTCTTTAATATCTGCTAAGCAATGCAGTAAGGTCATTTCATAGACTGGGAAGTTCATCTTCTTTGTGGTCCGTGCTCATAGTAAGCAGATGGTTGCTGCCACATCCGTGGCCTCTACACAACGCCTCTCTTTGCATCCAACTATAGGGGTACCGATACACTACCAAGTCAAGCATCCAATTGATATGATCCCCGACGCACCCCTACCTAATGTACCCATCTATCATCGCTTGCTAATGGAAAATGATGAAATCAGGTATCATATCCAAAATCTTCTTCAAAAGGGGCACATCAGACCCATCTCCTCCCCTTGCAGAAGCCCGATTGTACTGGTGCAGAAGAAGGATGGGACTTGGCAACTTTGCATTGATTAAAGAGCCTTAAACAAAATCACAATCAGGAACCGGTACCCCATTCCCAGGATTGATGACCTTCTTGACCAACTTAAGGGGGCAAAGTTCTTTAGCAAGATTGACCTAAAGTCTAGCTACCACCAGGTTCCCATCGAACCAACTGATGTATGGAAGACAACCTTCAAGTCTAAAGAAGGTCTCTTCAAATGGCTAGTCATGCCCTTTGGATTAAAAAATGCACTAGCTACTTTCATGAGGTTGATGGATGATGTATTGAGACCCTTCACCAACTCCTTTGTGGTGGTATATTTGGATGACATACTCATCTTCAGTAGAATGTGGGAGGAGCACATGCGACATATTCAATAGGTTTTGATCACTCTGCGACAACATAAGCTATATGCAAACTTGGAAAAATGCTCATTTGGCATGAACTGGGTCCAATACATGGGATACATTGTTGATGAACATGGGGTACATGTTGATCTAGCTAAGATCCAATGTTGGGTATGTGTTATATTCTTTGCATGTGTGTGTGTGGGTGTGTCAGATTCGACAATTGCATCTGATGATCCCTGCCTAGTAGTGATCTGTGTGTTGTGTGCGTCGGGCGCTTCCTAGGGGGGTCCCAGGGGGGGCCAAGTATGCCCCCCCTTGGTTATGCGCACCATTCGACGCAATGCCCCGATTTTGTTTTTTTGGGTGTTTTTACTATTTTATCGAATTTTTCTATTTTTAGCGGTTTTCTAAATTAATCCTGGATTAATGGATTACGGTTTTAGTATCTACGGAATACCTTAAAACATTGTATATATATATTGTATGGTGAATGGTGAAATTAATACAATGAAGCGTTGAAAGGTTTTCTCTCGGTTAAGGGTTTCCAGTATAATCTTTGTGTACTATGTGTATGAGCCATTGATTAATTTATGTTTTTCTTAAGAATATATATGCATTGATTTACTTCACAGGTTTAAAACTTACATCCAAGTCATCCATGACAGGCCAGCCCCAACCACATTGACCGAGCTTCAGAGCTTCTTTGGACTCACCAACTTCTATCGACAGTTCGTGTTGGGATTCTCCCCTATTGCATGGGCCCTCAACTAGGTGACCAAGGGCGGTGGCAGGGCCAAGTTCATGTGGGGAAAGGAACAACAACAAGCATTCGATGATCTGAAGCATCACTTGTGCTCAGATCTAGTACTCTCCTTGCCCGATCTATAGCAACCATTTGAGATTGAGACTGATGCATTTGACTATGTTGTGGGCGCAGTTCTCACTTAGCACAGTCATCCAGTGGCATACCATAGTGAGACACTCTCAGATACTGTCTGGAAATACCCCACCTATGACAAGGAAATGTATTCCATTGTACAATCCTATCATCAATGGAAACATTACATTCTAGGAAAGGAGACAATCATACATAATGATCACAAGCCTCTATAGTTCATACAGACAGAGGGGAAATTGCATAATGACCGCCATCAAAAGTGGTCCACCTACCTACAACAGTTCCATATCAAAATCAAGTATAAGACAAGTATCTCAAATCATGTCACTAACTGCCTCAGTTGACCTCCTGTGGCTGCACTCACCACTGTGCTCCATTCCTGTGGACATGAAGCATCTGAGTGGCCCCAACTTTATCAACAAGATCCATACTTCGCCACCACCTATTAGCTCTTGGGTACAGGCGTGACTGTCACTGATTTTCACATTCATGATGAACTATTATGCCACTTGGGCCATCTCTATGTTCCTACAAGAGAGTGTGGAAATATGATTTGGGAAGCCCACTACAATCGGATGGCAGGACATTTTGGCATGGAGAAAACTGTGGTCATTCTTCAGAAACATTTTTATTGGCCAAAACTTTGACAAGACATCAACAAGTATATCAAATCGTTCACTGCCTATGCCATTTCCAAGCTAGCCATCAATAATCAAGGCTTATACACCCCTCTTCCTACTCCTGGGAAGCCTTGGGAATCCATCTCAATGGATTACATGTCTATCCTTCTGTCCACCAGACAAGGAAATGACTATGTATTTGTGGTCGTTGATCGGTTTTCAAAGATGACCATCCTCACAGCCTGCAAGAAGAATATCATAGCGGCAGATACTTCCAAGCTCTTCTTCGAACGAGTGTGCATCCACTTTGCGATACCATAGACCATTATCTTCGATCGGGACAACATGTTCAACAACACATTTTGGTCGAGTCTCTGGTCACTGTTGGACACCAAGCTCACAAAATCCACTTCTTTCCACCCCCAAACAGACGGCCAAACAGAGGTTGTCAATTGAATGATTGTGCACATACTATGCATGTACAACTCTAAGAATCCACGTACACGGGACACGAGTCTCCCCTATGTTCAACATAGTTACAACATGGCTCTCCATAGCTCCACCGACCATATCACATTTCAGGTGGGGATGGGATTCCAACCTTTGGGACCCATTGATGTTGCACTTCCTCTTGCCACCACACATACAGACTCTTCCCATGATCATTCTGCAATCAACAAAGCCACTAGATTCATTGAGCGGATTCAACACATTCGCCAACAGGTCCAGGAGATTTTGCAGAAATCCAATGCTAAGTACAAGTAGTGCCATGATTAACACAGGGTACCACACCAGTTTAAGGTTGGTGAAAAATTCTGGTTACATTTGCAGAAGGAGTGTCTCACAGGGCCCCATTAGAAGCTCTGCCCACTTCGTTGTGGGCCTTACATTATCACCAAGATCATGGGTAGCAATTCTTTTGAGCTCAACACTCCACCCTTCCTTGGCTTGCACCCAGTGTTCAATGTGGACCTCCTTCGACCATATTTTCCACCATTATTGGACACCTCAGAGATCACAGAACAAATGACACCCACATAGCTCAACCCCGACTGCATGGAACAAGCATCCACTGATCATATAGTGGACACACAGGTCAAGGGCACTTGCCAGTAGAGGATCCAACTTTATCGGGTTTTCAAGGCAAGGAAACTCCTACACCAAGGCAAGTGGCTCACCCGAGGCCAAATCCAGCATAATTTTCCTCACCTGATGGGGGAACTCAATGCAATGGAGACCATTTCTTCCTAAGGGGGGAGGATTTTTCTAGTTGGCTATTGGTGGCCACCCACCTATTCCAACTGGCTCGTCTTGTCCATTTTTAGTTCAACACTTTCTTCTGTACTTCTTTGTAATTGTGGGTTTTTCACTTCTGGGGCTGTCTGAAGCCCTACACATATTCCAGGTGGATATTGGTGGCCTCTCACCTAATCCAACTGGATTATTTTGTATGTTTTCATGTCAACACATCTTGTTGTACTTCCACGACTGTTTTGGAGGCCTAAACAGTGTTTTTTTTGGCTCTCCACAGTCAAACTGCAGACAGAGTCAGAGTTTGATGACATAATGTGTAGTTCTATGAAATACATTTCCAATGGGCTATCACGCGCCTAAAACTCAGGTCGTATGCAAAAGTTGAGACCTCAGGAAGTTGAGGTACCAACTTACCCATAGGGGCCCACATGACTTTTCACGTTTCACCTCCCAGGGTTAGGTTTTATGATTTCTAGGGTTTTGGAATTCATGAGTAATATCACAAATGCCTATATATCCTCATTGTAATTCATTCTTCTCAGATGGATGCATGTAGCAGCCACATCTCTTCTCAAATATAGCTACCACTATTCGAGCAAGTGTTTCAGTTTTGCATCTTTACAGTTTCAACCTATTTCATTATTCAATAGAAGATATTGTTCATCGAATATTTGTGTTATTCTTCATATCTCCATGTTTATTTTAATGATTCTGTTAATTATTTCATTCCACTCCTAAATCCGTATCATGAAGCACCAAAATTTGTGTGGGCCCTGTTTGGGTAAGTTAGTACATCAACTTCCTAGGGTCGTAACTTTTGCATACGATCTCTGTTTCAGGCGCACGATAGCCCGTTGGAAAGGTCTATCCGAGGAATACACATATTTCTATCATAATTTGACTCTGTTTATTGTATGACTATGAAGAGCCCTAAAAACGTTGTTTAGGGCCTCAAAACGGCCCTGGAAGTCAGGGACCCAAAAACTAGGAAAAAACTGCCAAAATGAGGCTGTTGGAATATGTGGGAGGCCACCAAAATCCATATGGATCACCCAACAAAAAGAGTTCGATCATTTAAAGAAGCGCTCATGCTCAGTTCTAGTAATTTCAGTACCGGACCTGCAACAACCCTTTGAGATAGAAACAAATTCTTTGGACTTTGCTGTGGGTGCAGTTCTCACTCAGCACGGCTACCCCGTGGCCTATCATAGTGAGACACTATTATATGTTATCTGTAAGTACCCTAATTATGACAAAGAAATGTACTCCATTGTGCAATCCTGTTACCAGTGGAGACATTACATTCTTGGGAAGGAGACAGTCATGCACACAGATCATAATCCGTTGCAGTTCATGCAGACAAAAGGAAAATTGCAGAATGACCGCCATCATAAGTGGTCCACATACTTGCAACAGTTCCACCTCAAAAACAAGTATAAAACAAGCAGTATAAATTGATTCACTGATTTCCTCAGCCAACCTCTAGTCGCAACACTCACCACAGTGCTATACTCTTGTAGACACGAGACCTCTGGATGGCCCCACCTCTATGAGACAGACCCTGACTTCACCACCACATACCAAATGTTGGGCGCCAACTCAGTTGTCACTAATTTCCATCTTCAGGATGAATTTTGTGCCATATGAGCCATCTCTGTGTTCCATCAAGTGAGCAAGAGACGTTGATTTGGGAAGCCTAATACAGTCGGGTGGAAGGACACTTCAACGTCGAAAAGACAATGGCAGTGTCGCAGAAACATTTCTACTAGCCAAAACTTCTATATGATGTTAACAAGTATATCAGATCCTGCACTGCCTGTGCTATTTCCAAACTGACCACTAGGAAATAGGGCCTATACACCCCTATGCCTACTCCTGATAGGCCATGGGAATCCATATCAATGGATTACATGTCGATCCTTCCATCCACCAAGAGGGGAAATGCCTGTATTTTTGTGGTTGTTGATCTCTTTTGTAAGATGGTGATTCTAGCTGTCTTCTAGAAGAGCATCACAACAGAGGACACTGCGAAGCTCTTCTTTGAACAATTCTAGGTACATTCTAGAATCCCACAAACCATTGTCTCAGATCGTGATAGTCAGTTCCTGAAAACATTCTTATCGAGCCTTTGGTCACTGCTGGACACCAAGCTCACCAAATCCATTATATTCCACCCCTAGACAGATGGCCAAACCGTGGTTGTCAATCGAATGATCATGCATATCTTGCACATGTACAATACCAAGAACCCCCACACATGGGATGAGAGTCTTCCCTATGTTCAACATAGCTATAATCGATCCCTACATAGCTCAATCGACCACAACCCCTTTCAGGTGGGATTGAGATTCCAACCATTGGGTCCCATGGATATTGCATTACCCCTTGTGGCCACCCCAACTGACTCATCACCTGCTCCAACTGAAGCTGACAAATCCACCCGGTTCATTGAGAGGATCCAACACATCTGCCAATAGGTTCAAGATATTTTACAGAAGTCCAATTCCAAGTACAAGCATCGCCATGATCAACACCGGGTGCCACATAAGCTTTAGGTGGGAGACAAAGTTTGGTTGTGCTTGCAAAAAGAATGCCTTACAGGGCCCCATCAAAAGCTTCAACCACTCCATTATGGACCTTACACTATCACCAAGGCAGTGGGTGACAATGATTTTGAGCTCAACATTCCCCCTTTCGTTGGCATGCACCTAGTGTTCAATGTGGATATCCTTCAGCTTTATTTCCCACCATTAGTGGACACCTCAGAGATAGCAGAATAGTTGGCACCAACAGAGCTCAACCATGACTACATGAAACATACATCCAATGATCATATTCTAGACACATAGGTCAAGGGAACTTTCCAACAAAGTATCTAGATTTATCGATTTGTCAAAGCAGGGAAACTCCTGCACTAAAGCAAGTGGCTCACCTGGGGCCAAATTCAACAAAAATTTCCTCATATGATGGGGGAAATCAACGCAATGGAGACCATTTCTTCCTAAAGGAGGAGTATTGATCCAAATGGATTTTGGTGGCCTCCCACCTATTCCAACTGGCTCATTTTGACATTTTTCCAGTTTGACAGTTTCTTTCTAGTTTTCGGGTCCCTGACTTCCGAGGCCATTTTAAGGCCCTAAACAACGTTTTAAGGGCTCGCCACAACCAAAATGTAGACAAATTTAGGGTCTTATGGAAAAATGGGTGATCCTTAGATATAAATTTCCAACGGGTTATCGTGCGTCTAAAACGAAGATCGTATGAAAAAGATACAACCTCGAGAAGTTGATGTACTAACTTACCCCAACGGGGCCCACATGACTTTTGGTGCTTCATCTCCTGGGGTTAGGTTTTTGGATGTCTAGGTTTTGGAATTCCTGTTTATTGTAAAAAAGTCTTGGAAATCCTCATTGTAACCATCTTATTTCAAATTATCTCAGTTGTCACATCTCTTCTCAAAGATAAGCCACCACCATTCTAGCAAGCTTGTTTTCCGTTGCCTTTTACAGTTTCAACATATTTTCTTATTGAATAGAAACTAGTTTTACTGCATCTATGCTATTGTATCTCTGTTATCCTTATGTTTCTGTGTTAAGAATCATAATAATCTGTATTCATTTTGTTCTGCTCATAAAATTCGGATCACATCCCATTGAAGATGAAGGTTCTAGTGAAGAAGGAAAGGGGAAATGGAAAACGAATTAGGGGGAAAATCTTGAAGGAGGAGAAATAAGAGCTCAAAAGACAACCTGCTCAAAGTTCGATGGATGAAAGAGTCAAGAAGCCTATCCACATTGAGTGAAGGTGTCTCAAAGACATGGATATCTGTAATTTTGGTTTTCTAGTGAGTAACAATGCATGAGATTTTGAGCATGCATAGCTCACCCCCTTTGTAATGAATTCTCTGAGCATAATAAAATGGTTTTAGTTTCGTATCTGTAATCCTCTCTATAGTTCTGCATATAATTGATTTTACATTTATGTTGGAATTTTCTATTGTGAAATCAAGAAACCTATGATTTGATAATGGCATGAGTTCATCACCCGTACCAGTCGTGGGACCAAAGTCCACATACAACAATTGATTTGATTTATATACACAATGTTTCCCTTGGCTAGTTTCCTTGATTGATTAAGGAAAATGCGCAGGGTTTTTCTCTGCATGAAATCATTCATAAGATAGAGATTTATGGACACTCCATATGGGGAATTGTTGGAGTAAATAAAGTTTTTTTTAACATTGTGTTTCTCAAATCAAAGTTTGTTTTCCCTGTGGGGAATACAAGAGTTGATTAAAATACCTAGGCACAATGCATGGTAAGGATGAGGGTGAATTCTACTTCCCATCATCTTTTCTCTTGATTTGAACTTGATTTCTTTCTAGTAGAACAAGGTATGTGCGCTTACTGTGAGCAAGGAGCAATAAGTATCTATAGGTTGAAATTATGCGTGGAGTGAGGATTTAATGGAGACAAAATAGAAGTCCCCTGTGCCCATCCTCTATGAATGGATAACTAACCATGAAATTGTTTGGCCTTCTCTTTCCTTCCATTGGGGTTTCTAAAATGCAGCAAACAACCTACAGGAATAGCCAATGTCAGTACCTCTATTTCTATTTTAGGTGATTGTTGAAATTGTCATTTATCTTGGAGCCCAGGTGCATGCTATTGTGGGATGGTTTTCAACGAATTATATGATCTTAGAATATAGAGTTCACATGCATACCAATCTTGTTTGTTTTTATTAATAAGTCTAATGCTATTAGAGCTCTCTTATTCATTTAAATTGGATTTTGAACTTGTATATATGTTCGACACATAATCCTTGGGATTGTGTTTCTTTTCCAAATATCTGATGCGGATTTTATGAGCGGAACGAAATGAATACAGATTATTAATAGGTACTTAACAAAAAATAACAGAGATACAATAAAATTGGTTTTCTATTCAATAAGGAAATAAGCTGAAATTGTAAAATGCAGTGGAAACAAGCTTGTTGGAATGGTGGCGGATTATCTCCGAGAAGAGATGTGATGGCTGCACTTATTCACAAGAAGATGATTACAATGAGGCTCTGAAGACCTTTTTTACAATAAAAAGGAATTCCAAAAACCCTAGAAATCCAAAACACTAACCATAGGAGATGAAGCGCCAAAATTTATGTGGGCCCCGTTAGGGTAAGTCAGTACATTAACTTACCGGGGTCATAACTTTTGCATACGATCTTCGTTTTAGGCGTATGATAGCCCATTGAAAAGGTATCATCGAGGATATTCATTTTGGGGGATCAATCATGCCTTCTACTATCTATTAAGAACCAAATACCAATATATCAGAGAAAAACCTCAGAAAAAGTACTCAACGCCTTGAAAAAGAGATAATTTCAGATAATAAGCCTCTTCGAGGGGGAAACCTCCTTTTACCCCACTTAAAAGTTCAAGTACAAGATGATTGAAAATGAAAATGTCTCCTTGGCATATATAGGAGACTAGGAGGTATAATTACAACTAATGGCCTAAAGCCGACATAAATAAAATAACATTACTACTATAATATGCCCCAATTAAGGGGTAATGAGCCAATATTAGGGCTTAACATGCCCCTCCCCTTGAGACAAGTGTTGTCCACAACGCTTGAGTAACTCTGGATGATTTTGTATAAAATACTCATCTTCCCAAGTGGAATCTTTAGCCGGTAGTTTCCTCCATTTAATGAGATACTCTGAAATGGATCTATTCCTCAGCGGGCGAATTCTTGTGTCAATGATGGCTTCAGGCTCCAATATGATTTTTCCTTCCTTGTCAAGTTCTACAAATATAGTTTGAACCAGGATATTTTCGCCTATAGCCTTCTTTAATCATGAAACATGGAAAACTGGGTGTACTCATGAAGATGCAGGCAACTCCAATTTGTATGCCATAGTACCAATCTTTTGCAACACCTTATAAGGGCCATAGTACTTTGGTGACAATTTATTATCCTTCTTGGCTTGCTTGAGGGA
>ML818866.1:197421-211486 GCA_009831015.1 Picea engelmannii
AGTGAAGGATGAAATAATTGGTTATAATGAGGGGTAAAGGGGGCATATCCCGAAAGAGCTGGCGATATTTCCCAATAGCCACACAAAATCCAATCAAGGTGCAATTGCAGCCCACAATTGCCACCTGGGTAGATGTCCTAAAGCTGGTCACTAGGTACCTTGTTCAAAGTGCGACATTTAGATTTTAGGCCTAAGAAATGGGTCACGGGCTGGATCCTGTCCAAGAGGTGGGTGCCTCAAGGGGTGATGCATAGAACAACCAGACCTCGGCCTTCAACCCTTCACGGGTATCTCCCTGCCTTATGGTGATTGGAACACTTGACTTAGAGAATTTTCAGTTCCCTATTTGACAACCTCTATGTTTTGACAATGTGAGAACCAGATAATGGGGAGTTTTTTGGATGCCTATCCCCGAAATCCTACCTAGACTAAAAAATTTCTTTTGGCACCTCCTGTGGAGGAAAAATTAGTGAGTTTTTAGAAAGATTTTAGATGTAGTTGTTTTGGGAGGTTGGGGGTGAAAACCAACCTCGTTGATTAAAAATGGGAGTGGATAGTCCAGTCAAGAAAATATGGGGTGTTTTCAGAATCCCTTTTAGAGGAAACTTACTTTGACCTCCACGTTTCAAGAAGAAGCTATGTGAGTGATAAGTGACTTTTGTGTGTGAGTGAAAGTGTGCCAATTTTTAGTGAATTAGATGTCACCTTGTTGCATGTGGACTTCGCTTGGTCCTTACAAGAGTTTGATTACCTAATTAACTAAGTGCCTTTGGTACAACCTTGCGTAATTCAAAATTCCCTAGGAAGCTAGCATGTGGACATGTGGGTCCGTTACTATCCTTTAACTCCCTATTGTGATGTAATCTAGGAAAATCTTTGAAACTATCCTAGATTGAACATGTGGGCATGTATGGACCCATTACAAACCTTTAAACTTCCCTAGTGTTTTGATCTAAGAAAGCAAAAATTCAAACACTATCCTATCTTTGTAGCATGTGGGCATATATGGGCCCGTTACAACATTAAGATGTGTTTGAAAAAGAAAACTAAGAGGAGTCCCAAGAAGGGATGTTGTCCTCTCCTAAAGGTTTTAATGTTCTTTTAAGGGAGATGAACTTGTTTCACAATCTTTTTCTGATTCTCAAGGTCGCTTGGAGGCGCGAGAGAAGAGCATACTAAGAGATTGTAATTCAACTTCTAGTCCCAATGTAAGTTAAATGTGATTAAAAATGATTTCCACCTTATCTTGTGAGTCAAAATAAGCCATCCATGTGGCAAAAAACAAATAAGGGAAATTGATTTTATCCACCTAAGTGCCTATGTGTTTTTTGACTAACCCCTTTATATGATGAGGGGACTAAGTGTGGTGCAGCTTTAAAACATGCTTGACATCATTTTTAAGAAGGCAAATGGTCTTCCCCACATCTCAACAACTTTACAATGTAGAATATTGCACAGATGCGCGGGTCCCAGTGGAGACAGAGGCGCACAGAGCACATGCATGCGAGCAGAGACAAGTTAAAAAGCACACGTGCGTAGGACAAAATTGTGAGTCAGGCGCATGGGCGCACGATGCGCGTCTGTGGGCCCAAAAACCCGCGCATATGTGGCACACGACCGAGAATGAAAAATACGTATGGATTTCTCTCAATTCAACTTGGAATTGGTTGGTTGGCAGGTCGACTTAGGCCAGTTAGTGCACCTGCAAGTTAAACAAACTAAAATAAGAGAAAAATAAACCCAGATGTGGTAAGAAATTGATACCTTTCCCCAGTGGAGACGCCAATCTGTTGCGCCTCTTTTGTCACCTTGGTGAGCAAATAAGAGGTGCTTGCAAGCTCAGTTGGGTCTGCTGAGCGGGATAGATGTAGAGAAAAGAGTTAGGGAAAGAAAACAAAAACTATGATTAAGAATTAAACGAATAGATGCAATAAAAATTAAAATCATGAGCATAGGGACATAGAAACAAAAAGAACAAAAAGAACAAAAAGACCCATGTCACCAATGTTTGAGGCTGATCTTTTGATGAAAACAAAGAACCAAGAGGAAAGGGGACGATGAGTCCCTTCTTCCTCTAAGGGAAGGCTCTGGGACCCTCACTAGCTAGCTCTTCTTACAACAAAGAAAATGGAAAATGGTGATGAAAGAACTCTTTACAAATCCACTCAATGGTGAGATGGATTGTCCAATGTAATGGTGCCAATGTGTTCTTGTCAAGGATGGAGTCCTTAAAACAATATAGGCAGCATAACATTACTTTGAATTCCTTGAGAAAATGAGGTGCATTCATGGATTTTTATAGCATTGCTTTGGGTTATTGTTTAACTGCTTTGTAGTGTGAAAAGAGGCCATTTAGGGAATTATTAGGTCTTTGACCAGCCCACCAGTCGGATCCAGCCTAGATTTGAGGGTCAAATCGGCTTGGGAGATGAACCATAAGTGGCTGGGAGGCCGACCACTTCCATAAATGCGTCGTTTAGCAGGTGCACGACTTTTTGCACTAACAGTCGCGCATCATGCGGCTGTGCGTGATTTCTACGTTCCTGTTTCGCGCATGTGCGTGCACACCGAATGTCTTCAAAGCGCTCTTCAATTTTTCATTACTTTGTATATTTTTTTGACCTTTTTGAATGCTGTGGTATTAATTCAGGTCCATGAATGACTTCATCACTGTTTGACGATGCTGAGTTCTTGTAACCATGTGCGGACGAAATTTCAGTGATAACAAAGAGGCTCCATGGAACCTCTTCAATCTTTGAGTTTTTGAACCATTTCTCACTGGTGGATGGAAGCCCTATGAATTCAATCACAAACTCCTCAGTTACCTCTAACTGAATATCTCCAATTTTCGCCCTACACCCATCGAAAGTATGTGCAAATTTCTTAGCCACATGAAGGTTATAACCTTTGAACCTTTTGATGAAGGCATCCCAACCCTAACCTTTTAAATATTCGACTGCATCATAGTGATAGAGCAGTGCCTGGCAGCCATTCAACTCCAATCGAACAACAAGAGCCATTACAAATATGATTGGACTATAACAAGGGTGACTCAAAAGAGTTCTGGGTTTGAATGGTAGGAGAAAAATAAACAAATCTGAATGGATAAAATGGAAACAAACAAAACGAATCCTCTGTGCAATCATAGTATGAACATCAAGGGTTCAGTCTTGATGCTTGACCATTCCTGGTAATGAAAACCTTGCGTACAGAGCATGCAAACCTATAACCAGTAATGAAAGTCTTATTAATTTCACTATGCTAGCAAGATGGATTAAGTACATGTTACAATAGTTGCGCATTAATTTCCATGACTAGCATGACCATAGTTTTTGCAACGAGTTCAAATATATCAAAACAAAATTCTCCTAATTCAAATGTAAGACCATCTAAGCATATCAAAATTATATCAATACCCAAAACATTCCAAATATAAGTCATTCAAGTGTTAGATTTAGATTGGATATAAGCATGATGATCTTTCAAAAGATTGCCCTGTATAGAAAACATAATATGAAGCTAAGTTTTCATGTTTGATTCATGCTTTCAATCATGAATCAAACATGAAAACAAAATGAAAACACAAACTTTAAAGAATTAATGAACATCTTTTATAATCCAGTAATCATCTCAAAATGATAATATTTACAAGATGAGGTGAAGGCAACTACAGAAAGTGTAGTTTGTTTTTCAAATAACGAAATCATGTAGGGCTACCAACAGTGGTGACTTACTGGGTGAAGCGGTTATCTTTGTATTACCAAAGATTTCATGTTAGGACATATCAGAATGGTTGAAAATTAAAGAACAATCAATAGAAAGTCAATCATCCCAATCAAAATCAGAAACATCACACAGTCTAGTGTCACATGTGTTTCATTCCAAATGCAATTCGGTGACAAGATTTAATTATGAGTGAGACGACATTTAGGAAAATGACTCTGATACTGTTGACAGAGCTGCTATTTTTAGCAGGCATCCATAGCCTCGGTAGGGATGTCAATTAACCCACTTCGACACCTCTACCCTGTCCAAGAAATATCAATTCAATATGAAGGACATTTTACGATTAATATGAATACATTTATACCTGATAATTTTCTCGAACCTAACATTGCTTCGCTGCCAGCAGGCCTGTTCAGTACCCCGACGAAGTTGCCTTGGCATCATGCATGCATTTAACCACTGCCTGCAGAACTGTTCAGTATCTCGGCGGGTTTACAGACACTTCCCACACTTTACAGTGCTTTCATCTCTCTATAATTTATTTACAATTTGACATAAACTTCACGATCTTCAAGAGAGCAGGGCGATGCTGAAAATTTCAGACTTCAAACAACTTTATATTTTTCAATTTATTTCTCATTTGATGGCCTTCATCATGATCTGAACTTAGTTTTCTGTTAAGAATAAATTTTTGAGGACAGGAAGGCATACTTGAGTTGTTTTCTTTAAAAACAGGGACAACGTAAAGAGTTTTAATGATGATCGTATCGGCTCGTGATTATAAAGTGAAACCAAGAAGACTATTTTGAGCAGAAAGTTTCCTTTGCTAGTCTGAGTTTCGACAATTTACAACACCGATGCTTTGAAATGACCTCGACCGTTTCTTTATGATGAGACTTTTGGTTTCCTTTCATGAACCAAATGGTGACCTAGACATAAATTTATTCAGAAACCAGAAAAAACAAGCAAAATGAAAAGAACAAAAATCAAAAGACAAAAAAGGAAATCAAAATAGAAAAATATGTATAGAGAGGTGTATCTGGAATTATCAGGAGAAATATCTTTTGAGGGATTGGCCATTCACCTGGAAAGTGTCTGGCTATCCCTCCAAATTGTGCAGATGGAAAGAGCTGGGACCTAGTTTCTTAGCAATTACAAATGGTCCTAACCACAGATTCTGGAACTTGGTGTGTTCCCCCTTTCCCTCATCTGGTTTATCCCATTTGAGAACCAAGTCTCTTACCTCGAAGTTCCTATCTGAGGAAGAGTCTGAATCAAACCATATTTTTACAATCTATTGATGCTGATCCAACTTCTTCTTTGCTTTTTCTCTTACTTCCTCCAGTTTTAACAAGGCATTAATTCGAATTTCTAGGGGAGGGTAGTCCTCTTCTTGGAATTTCTGTGATAATTGCAGAGATGAAAATAAAACATGAGGATGTAGGATTGCTTCTCTCCCGTATATGAGAACGAAAGGGGAATTACTAACAGAGGTTCTTGGTGTCACTCTATCAACCCAGAGTGCATTAAATAGTGCATTATGTCAGTTCTTGTGGTTTTTAGAAACTGTCCTCTTAATGATCTTGATCAAATTTTTGTTTGTTGATTCTGCTAGACCATTTCCTTGGGGGTAGTAACTCGTAGAATATTTCAATTTAATCCCTTTTTTCTAAAGAAAACACATTCATATCTAGGGATGAGAAATAAGATGCGTTATCAAATACCAAACATTCGGGAATGCCGAATCGAGTAATGATATGTGAATTAAGGAAGGATACTACCTGATTCATGTTTACCACTTTCAAAGGTGTGGCTTCAGACCATCTGGTAAAATAATACGTTGTTGTAATGATATATTTGTGCTTCTATGAGGAAGAAGGTTTAATTGGTCCTATGATGTCAAGACCCCACCGTTGAAAAGGTGAATCTACAGTAACATGCTACAAATGGAATGCTTCCTTTTTCACCTGTCCAACAACTTTCTGGCAGATTATGCATTTATGACATAATGCATGGATGTCTTTAAATAATGTGGGCCAGTAGTACCCAACTCTTAATACCTTATGAGAGGTGGTGTCTCCACTGAAGTGACCACCAACCTCACCTGCATGAAGTTCAGATAGTACTTTCTTTGCTTCATCTTTTTCCAAACAACGCATAAGAACACCATCAAAATTATTTCGAAATAAGACATCATTTATTAACTGGAAAGATGCAAATTTTAGTCTTAGTGCTCTTCTATTTTTAGGATCAAGATAGCGAGGAGAAGATCCATGTGTTAAATAAAATTTAATATGATCATACCAAGAATTAGCAACAACATGTGTACATATGATGTGTTTCTCGTTTTGCTGATTTACAATTGAGATTTTAATTTGACTTTCCTGTCCTTCAACTGAATCAACCACTAGTTTGCATAGGCCTTGACCTCTAACAATTTGTGAAGGAGTTATTTCGAGGTTGTATTCTTGTAATGATGTCATCCAATTTGCCCGTTTTTCACCCAATTCCTTTTGAACTAACAAGTTTCTTACAGCAGGGTAAGGAATGATGACTTTAGTTCTGGATTTCAGTAGGTATGACCGGAAATGTTTCACTACTTTAAAAACAACATACACTTGTTTATCTACACCTGGGTAATTTAGCTCTGCCCCTTTGAAATCTAAGATCATGAAGGTAATGGGTATTTCATTTCTTTCAACATTCTTTTGTGTTAACACAACGACATAAGATCGGTTGGAGGTGAAAGTGTAAAGAGTGAAATCTTGGAAAAAGTCGAGGTTCATCAGGGAAGCAGCTTCTACTATTGCTTTTCTAATAGAATCAAAATCTTGACTTTCTTGGGGTCCCCAATGATACTGAACATCATTTTTAATTAAATCTTGTAAAGGCCATACCATTTCTGAGAAACTTGGGACAAATCTTCTGACGAAGTTAATCTTGCTTAAAAAGGATTGCATAGATTTTTTGGAAGAGGGAGGGGAGAGTTTAGCAATAGCTTGGATTCTTTTTGAGTCAACAAACATTCTGTATTTGGACACTATAAAACCAAATAGTTTTCCTTTCTCTACTGCAAATATTGATTTCTTAGGTTTGAGGGATATGCCATACTTGCGACATAGTTCTAGGACAACCCTAAGGTGAGACAAGTGATCTTTCTCATTTTTAGAGAAAACGGTAATGCCATCAAGATAGACCACTACTGATTGATTTATGAGACCATGAAAGGCAATGTCAATTGCTCTATGGAAAGTAGCCCTGACATTTATAAGCCAAAAAGGAATCTTCTTGTAGGCATAAGTTCCCCATGGGGTATGAAAAGTGGTCTTGAGCCGATCTGGGGGAGACATGAGGACCTGGTTATATCCCGAAAAACCATCTAACAGAGATAGTCTTTCTGAAACAGAGACTTGCTGAAGGATTTGTTCCATTAGAGGAACGAGATAGTTATCTTTATCATACACTCAATTCAAGTTACAAAAGTCGACACAGAGTCAAATTTCACCACTTTTCTTCCTAACAGGAACTAGATTAGACGCCCATTGTGTGTGTCTCACTGGGAAAATTATCTTTTCATTTAGTGATTTATTCAGTTCTTTCTTGACAGTGGGTTCTAATTTGGGGTGCATCTTTCTTAATTTATGATGAAAAGGCTGAGTTTACGGTTTCATGGGGTTGACATGTTGTATTATATTAGGGTCAAATGTTTTCAAATCATCATATGTCGAGGCAAAAACATCTTTAAATTCTTTAAACAATATTATAAAGGCAGAGTTTTCTTTCTCAGAGCATCCCGTTGCCAAATTAATATTTTGAGGATTTTCCTTAGTCCCTAAATTTACCGTCTCATAAGTCAAATAAGAACTGTTCGTTTTACAATTAACTAACACTCTAAAATTATCATGCAAGTCATAAAACCTCTCTAGTCTTACAACAGATCTCAGAATAGAGTTTACCATATTAGACGTCGTTTCAGGAGATCCAGGATATGATATTACTGTGAATTTGTGAATGTTTTCATCGTGAGTGCCTTCGTCGATGACTGCACCTTGGAAGGTGTCCTCCATATGTAATAAGTTGATGATTTAATGGTCATCATCAAACACTCTCCAATTGGTGATGTTGTCCGGGATCGACGGTCTGAACAACAATTCAATCTAAAATGCATTATGAGAAAGACCTTTTGTGGGAAATAGTTTAGAAGTGACATTAGTCAATAAATCAACCTTTGAATTACTTAGTCTAGGAATGGAATTTATGTTAAATGTTGGAATTTTTTTCATTAAACTCCATACCTCAATTTGGTAACTTTTTAGATGTGGTGATAAGCAATGTATGGAGTTCCTTACCTACCTAACCACGATCTTTGAATCATCGAATACCATTAAATTCTGTATGTCCATATCCAAAGCTTTCATAAGACCTTGTAAAAGTGCTTCGTATTTAACGGTGTTATTAGTGCACTCGAACTTTAATCGATAGGCAATGAAAGTATTATTACTTGTGGGATCTATGAGTACACATTGTGCACCGACTCCTTCTTTGGATTTGGATCCATCAAAGTAGAACAACTAGATTTGAGCTTCATCAACAGTGTTTTTCAGACTTGGCAAAGCTGATGACTGAGTATAGGTCATAATATATGATTACTTCCCTGAATTAGTAATAGGGGAACTTTCGGTCATAAAGTTACCAAATAAGGTATTCATTCCCTGCATTTCAAATGAATTAGTAGATGCAGTAAAAGGTTCGTTTTCATCATTTAGATATGTCACAGTGTGCTTGAGATAACATTCATGATTTATCCTAATTTTATTGGGCTTTCCATTTTCTGGCAGCTACAAATGAGACCAATCTGTGGAAAAGTAACGATGGAGTTGCTCGGAGCAGTCCCTGCTTAAAGACAAACCATAGACTTCAGGGATATCAACAACAATGATGTCAATAATTTGGTGAACCTTAGTATTAGAAGATAACCTAACCAGAACATTCTTAAGTTCACCGATTACCTTAACGTTCATCCGATCAAGATGAATGATTTTGAGATTAGAAGGTTGAACTTCTGCGTTGATTTTTTGACAAACAGATAAAGGAATCACATTTGATGATGCACCAGAATCTACCATGCAATTATGCACATTCCTATTAAAAATTTCAAAAGTTAATAAGAAAGGTGGGACATTTTTACGGGTGTTAACAACATAATTCTGTTGATTTTTTGTCGCTGTCCCTGAAACAGTTTTATCTGCATTTGATACAGTTTTTTCAGCTAAATCCCTTTTATCTCAGGGTTTAGATGTGGTTCTAGTTGGGATCTTTTTGGTTGTTTTATAACCAATTTCTGTAGTTTTCTTGCTACTAGGATTGTTGTTCTTAATGTTTTCTGCTATACTTTGAAGCATTTACTGCAGAATAAGGGGAAATTTCAGCAAATCGAAAACATAAATATTAGCCCTCAGTTTTTTAGATCTTCAATTAAATCGTATTCTAAAACAAGGGCTGCTAAACTTTCTTTAATTTCATCTTGCTTCGATTGATTTGGAATCACATTATTACTTTCTTTAGAAGAAATTTTGTTCGTTGTGTTGCTTCTTGTGTTGTAGGGGTGAACAGTTTCAAAATTTCTTGGAAAATACTGTCAGAGAAGTGACCGAAGATATTGGGGGATGAATCTTATTCTTCCATTACTTCTTCCTCAGCTACTTTTTCATAACTTTCAGGAGGGGCAGAAGTGGGATTATCATGTGCTTCTAGAATAGTTTGCAAAGCGTACTGCAAGATTTCAAAATTAAGACCTTCAGTGGTCGGATTTGGTTGATTCAGAGGAAAAGGTTTTCTGAAAGGAGGTTTAAAACTTCCTTTTCTTGAGGATGCCTCCTCGACTGATCTCTTCAAGTCCACGACTTGATTTTATAGTTTTTGGAAATCTTTCTACAAGCTTTATAAGTCTAAAGTTTCAGGTTGAGTTTTGTCTTGGGGAGGCCCTGTAAGGATTTCTTTTTTCTTTTTAGAGCATGAAGTTGTTTCAACTTCACTATTGAGATTGTCTCTTAAGATTAATATATCCTTTTCAATTTGGATTGCCTCCTCAAAGGCTTCTAGTAGTGTGTTCTTATTATACCTTTTGACCCAAATTGCTATGTTGTTGTGTAGAGATTTGGTGTAATATATGACAATTAGACTTTAAACAGGCATTGAATCTGTGGGAATTTGATTCTTTAACGTAAGAAATTTCTGGTTAAAATATTTTACTTTCTCCTTAGGGTTCATTTTTAGGCTAGAGAGCTCCAAGATATTTATCATCTCCAAACTTCTCTAAGAAACATGTTTCAAACTTGTCCCAAGAGACAATGGTTTGGGGCTGTTGGGTGAAATACCACATGGAGGCATTGCCCTCGAATGTATAAGGAAAGAGTATACATACTCCATATTCATTCTCTACACTTCGAAGTCTAATAGCCAACATAAACTTCTTTATGTGATCTTTAAGAAATTGTTTAGAATCTGGATCAAATTTAGGCAACCATTTCTCCGGGTGTTTTGGTAATGGGTGTTGAGGTCCAGGTACAACCACAACATCCTGATCGAGCCATGGTCTAGAGGGATTGTTTTGGTTTTCCATGGGTGTTGGTGGTGTCGAAGGATGAGATGGTTCAGACGAGGAACTGCCTTCGTCATATGACTCTCTTCCTGAAGAGGATGGAGATGAACCAAGAGGAGAAGGTGGGATACCAGACCCTCTGACTCCAAGAATAGGTGTTTCGGTAGTATTGGTGGTATCATCTCATATGGGATTTGGGAGTAGACTAGTTCCTTCAAGTTGTTCTCAGATATCTGAGAAATCTAAGGGCTGATTAAGTGGCCTTCCAGGTTGTTTGATATGGGCCAAGGCACTATGTGTCCTTATAAGTGAATGACGAACAATTTCTTGGACGTCATCCCCTTGAGGAGCTGGTGTTACTGGTTCAATGAGAAACTCAGGATTATCATTTGAGGTAGTTTCTTTTTCAAGTGTAACATTATTGTCTAAGCGACTACACATTACGACAGGGGAGTGAGTGTGTGGGGGAGGAGTCTTGCGACTTCCATGTGCCATCAATTGAATTCAGGCCCTCCTTCTAGTGCCATTTGTTGACAGGCAAATTTGACATGCCGTCAACTGGAAGAATAGGTCCAGTCCGAGGTTTTCTAAATAACCCAAGCCATTTGGTGTAACCTATTCTGACGGGTTTAATGGATCCATTAGCCAATCTAGGGTCCTAAAATAAAAGAGATAAAATAACTAATACTAAAACTATATTAACCTATTAACTTTAATCTAATTATTTACAAACGTATTAAAAAGAAAAAACATGAATATATCTCTTATACACAGAATTTACAGTTTGCAAGTTTTAATGAAAGCTTTGCAAAATGAATGTAAAAGTAATTATTTTTAGAAGCAGATAAAGAAAACACATTTTCTTATTTTTTTTTATCTATTATAAATCTAATAAAACTTGAATTAACTAAGTTACAAAACAAAGATGTACACACGGTCAAATCCAATCTAAAACTATCTTGTTTCACTAATAGGAAAATTAACAAAAGTGAAATGGAAATGAAGCTAACCCAAGTTTTAAATCATGTCTATGTCTTTTGTGTAATCCAATAATCCATTTGTTATGTCTGTAAGAACAATCTATGAGAGGTTGATAACGATGCCTCCAGAACAAACTCTAGATGTTTGTTGGCAACCAGAAATATGAGAACAAGATGATAGACAAGTATACACGATGATGTATTAATTTTGAATGATCACAGTAATATAAATCTTAGTGTAGAATGTTCATATTATATATCAACTCACAACAGATAAAAATCATGATCTAACAATTGATATGATGATCACAATGATAACTAATTGAAACAACAAATTAAAGACAACATTTTAAAATATCAAATAAAATGGAATATCACATGTCATTAAGACTAAAGCTATACAACACATTTCTATTCCAAAATAAGAGAGCCAAAACATAAATGAGACAACCTTCACATAGGTCTAAAGACGAACTGTTATAAGTTGTTCCATTAAGTTTTGAAAATCATTTGTCCATAACCTGTTTGAGGAAAAGATGCCATTTTCCTCACAAAATGAATAGTATTTAAAGTGTTTTGAAATCCTATTTTCCTAACTCCTAGGATAAGATAGGATCTAATGAGATCAAAATATTACAAAAAAAGAGGGCTAACAACCACTCATAACTGAGTTGATTCTTCTAAAAAATTAATAAAAGTTTTTACAAGGTAAACATAAAAGAGAATACTAATCATTCAAATTCAACATCAAACATGTCTACCCTCAGGTGATCAACATCAATATCTTATATTTCCTGAAAACGAAACAGGAATAAGTTAGACAAATGATTAACAACTAATTTCTAAATTTTTATTTTAAAAACGACTTGGCTACAAAATCGAAAGATTCTGTAGCCAGTATTATCTTAGCAAACAAAATCTAATTTCAAACTAATTCGATTCAAAATAGATAACATGAAAGTAATAAGAAAAAAATCATTTTACCATTTCAACAAATGACCAAATATGGATCATGGTAGCTTAGAATTGATTATGGCTTTAATATTGTTTGCGTTTTTTTATTATTACATTCCCTGTCATTTTAAGGCTCTTAACTTTCCTCTTTGCATTTACTCTAAGGCCCAGATTTTCATGTTCTAGTGATTCACATCAAGTTGTGAATGTTTTAATCCGAGCCTGAAGGATGGGAGTATCTTTGTAATATCGTTCAATCCAAAGCATACAAACATCACACTGTACTGAATGAACGACCTGTTGTTGAAGCGTTCAGTCACGTATGGTCATATAAACTTTACCTTCATTTTCCCTTGACCAAACCCAATCCCAGAGAACGCCTTCTCATCCTTGAGACATGGTGGCAGATTCGTAACAAAGTCATAGGGTTCAACAGGACCAAACCCTTGACAATCTGGGTCTTCCAAAGCCATGAAATCTTCAATTTCAGAGTCCGAGACCTCATTGACCTCAAAATAAGACAACCAACTCTTTTGTTCTGAAACCCTAGAGCCACATGTTTTTGTTTTGTCTGATTGCAAGATTTTTTGATATCGGGTTTCAAAGTGGCTTTATGGCCAACATCTAATTCATGCATAGGGGGTTCACTCAACTTGAAACCAACAACCTGTTGCTCATGTGAAGACTGATTGGGCATTGCCTTGTCTTGAGGGTTTCTATTTAGAGAGTCTGGCTTGTTATTTGGAATGTCAAACTGTTTTCTTATTAGTGGTTCACCCAAAACAAGGGTTTCTACAGGAATGGTTGTAGAAAAACCATTTCTTGTTAAAAATCCATCCCAACAAGCACCCACAATTGTCAAACGGTGAATCGAAAACATTTTAATCAAGCCGTGGTGAAAAAGAATAGAGTTAAGGATCTCTCTGTTATACCTTTTAGACATTTTGTACAAGCTTCTCAACAGATAGAAGGGCACATTTAATTGAAAATCTATAAAATGCATAAGTAGTCGTATATGATAGAGAAAAACTAAACCATAATGACCCTCACAGGTCACAAATTGTTTGAGGATCAACAAAAGACCGTGCCACCTAGATTTAACCAAATAAATAGGGATACCGTTTTCGCAGCAATTGATTTTCCTGGAGGTCATGAAGAGGCTCCATGGCACTTCTTCAATCTCTGAGTTTTTGAACCATTTCTCACTGGTGGATGGGAGCCCTATGGCCTCACTCACAAACTCCTTAGTTACCTCTAACTGGATATCTCCAATTTTCTCCCTACACCCATTGAAAGTCTGTGCAAATTCCTTAGCCACATGAAGGTTATAACCTTCAAACCTTTTGATGAAGGCATCCCAGCCCTAACCTTTTAAATCTTCGATTGCATTATCGTGATAGAACAGTGCCTGACATCCATTCAGCTCCAATTGAACAATATGTGCCATTACAAATATGACTGGACTATAAAAAGGTTGACTCAAAACAATTTTGGGTTTGAATGGTAGGAGAAAAAGAAACAAATCCGAATGGATAAAATGGAAACGATCAAAACAAAGCCTCTGTGAAATCATAGTATGAACATCAAGGGTTCAGTCTTGATGCTTGACCATTCCTGGTAATGAAAACCTTGAGTACAGAGAATGAAAACCGTAATGAAAGGCTTATTAATTTCACTGTGCCAATAAGATGGATTAAGTACATGGTACAATAGTTGCGCATTAATTTCCATGACTAGCATGACCATAGTTTTTGCAATGAGTTCAAATATATCAAAACAAAATTCTCATAATTCAAATGTAAGA
>ML818867.1:0-48143 GCA_009831015.1 Picea engelmannii
TGAAACACCAGGCTGTAGCATATGCTGATGCTGAAACACCACTGTGAGCAGATGCTGAAACACCGCTGTAGCATATGATGAAACAGTGCTGAAACTGAATTTGGCATTTAAATTTGGTAGAAAATTCAGTGAGACTGAAACTGAGTGGTATTTTGAAAAATTAACAAGTACTACTGTTTGGCCCCACACGTATATCAAATATCTATAGCACAGGGAAAACCCTTGTCTGTAGAAATCTTGAATACCTAACCCTTGGGGAAAAAAACATAAAAAAATTAAAATAGACAAGATCTATTGCCATGCAACTATGTTCGGGTTTCCAAATCACTACACATTTCTTCCTGGTTAAGAATTTGGGCATTTCATCACCACGATATGGTGTTTTCCATGTAGATCAAGAACATTGGCAATGGTGGCAATGGAGAAAAAATTCCCATCAAGGGTATATTTCTTGGACACACTTTGTGGTAGAACCTTATGAATGATTTGACACTGACACCAACCATTTGAGTCATTTGACAAAGTTGAAACAATTAGGAATAGTGGAAGACTTTATAATTGCCTTTAAGCGCCTGGATTTTCAGACAGAGGGCATCTCTGATGCCTTTTTCTGAGAGTGTTTTATCAGTGGCCTCAAGGATGATATTCGGGCCCATGTCCTCATGGGTCAGCCTCAGAGTTGGGTGGAGGCTACTAAAAGAGATAAATAAGCACAATAGGTTGTATCTTCTCAAAACCGGAAACCCTCCTTTATCCCTTGCACTAAAATAGTAAATCACACTACTCCTTCCACTCCACTAAATATCCAAAAATTAACCAGCGCTAAAATGTTTGAACGCCAACTAAAAGGCCTTTGTTATAATTGTGATGAAAAATATTTCTCGGGCCACAAGTGTAAGGAACAAAACATTTTTATGGACATCTCAGAGGATATTTCGGAAGAGGATGTTTAAACTCCGCTTGTGTCTGAGTCACCTAAAACCACTGACATAACCCCTCCCTCAGACCCTCCCAAAGTAGAACCAGTCATTTCCCTCAATTCTCTCATTGGATTCTCCGCTTCCCAAACCCTCAAGCTAATCCATTACATTAAGCATATGAAGGTCATCATTCATCGCTGCATTGCCTAGGAAACTCATTGCTACATCCATTCCATCAATAATTTCCAATTCATGATTTCCAATGGTGGCTCTATGAAATGTTGAGGGCATTGTGAAAATGTGCCTCTCCAAATTGGTGACTACCACCTGAAATATCATATGTTTGCTATCGACATGGGCAATTGTGACATTGTTTTGGGTGAAGACTGGATAATGACTTTGGGTCCCATTCTCATGGATTTTAAGGAATTAACTATGCAATTCAACCAAGAGGGCCACCAATATAATTTCCAAGGCATCACCGTCGGTTTACCTGATATCATTAGTTCACATCGCATGGAAAAGCTACTAAAAAAAGGTCATTCTGGTGTTATTACCCAAATACATGCCATACAAGCAATAGAGACACCCTCGATGCCGCAAGACCTCGAAGCCATCCTTTCTAAACATCAAGTGGTATTTTCCACTCCCCAGGGAATCCATCCTTCTCGTGGTGTTTATGATCATTCCATTCCCCTTGTACCTAGAATCCTTCCTCCCAATATTCATCTATATCGTCACCCCTTTTCCCAAAAAAATGAAATTGAGAAATGGTCTAGGAACTCCTTAATGTAGGAGTTATCCACCCTAGTACGAGCTCCTACTCTTCTCCTATGGTCATGGTCCTGGAGAAATAAGTTTCTTGGTGAATGTGTCCTGACTTCCATGCCCTCAACAAACTTACCATTAAAGACACATTTCCCATTCCTGTCATTGATGACCTCTTGTATGAATTGAGTGGCGCCCAATTCTTTACTAAGATTGATCTTTGTTCGGGCTACCATGGGATACATATTAAAGAGGCAGACATTCCCAAGACTACCTTTAGAACTCATGAGGGCCACTATGAGTTTTTCTTCATGCCCTTTGGCTTGCGTAATTCCCCCTCCACGTTCCAAAGCCTCATGAATCATTTCTTCCATCCTTTTCTCTATCATTTTGTCTTAGTTTTATTTTATAATATCCTCATCTATAGAAAATTCTAGACAAACCATGTTTTTCATGTGGATTGAGTTCTCCATCTACTCTCTCAACACCAACTTTTCCTGAAACAATCTAAATGTGATTTTGGCACCTCACAAGTCAAGTACTTGGGTCATCTGGTTGGCAAGGACGACGTCAGGGTGGATCTTAAAAAGATTGAAGCTATGCAATATTGGCCTCACCCAAAGACTCTCAAAATATTGCATGGATTTATGGGCTTAACAGGTTATCATTGCAAGTTTGTTAAGAATTATGGAAATATTGCAACACCTCTCACCGCACTCCTAAAAAATAACTCTTTCACTTGGACTCACACCACTGCTCAAGATTTTCAAACCTTGAATATGGCCATGTGCACCACTCTAGTCCGGGCCCTTCCTAATTTCACAAAGACCTTTGTATTGGAATGTGATGCTTCAGGGAAAGGAATTGGTGTTGTCCTTATGCAAGAGGGACACCAATTGGCTTTTACCAACAAGCAACTTTCTAAAATAAATCTAGGCAAATCAATCTATGAAAAGGGAGTGTTGGCTATTATGCATGTCATTGATCTGTGGTGCCCTTATCTATTTGGTAAATGCTTCCAAATTAAGACAAACCATGAAAGCCTCAAGTATTTTCTGGAACAATGCATTTCCTCCCTGAAGTAACAAAAATGGGTGACTAAGCTCTTTGGATATTATTATGAGATCATTTACAAGAAATGAAAAGACAATGTGGTTGCAGATGCACTTTCCCTAAAATATGAAGATGAAGGATCCTTTTTTTCTCTTTCCTTCATTATACCAGATTGGCTCCAATCCATTCACGAGGAATGGATACAAGATCCCAAAAGTTCACATCTGATCCAAAAATTGTAGTCCAATGCTCCATCTTCTCTAGGGTACTCTTGGCTCCATGATGAGATTCTATACAAAGGACATTTGTATTTAAGTAAACAATCAAAACATAAATCCACAGTACTTTCTCAGCTTCATGCTACACCCACAACGGGGCACTCCGGGTTCACCAAAACCTATGAGAGGGTCAAACGTTCTTTTTTCTGGGATGGTATGAAACAAGACATTCAATTTCTTTTTGCATAATGTGATGTATGTCAATGCAACAAGGGATAAACTGTCAAATCTCTGGGCACACTACAACTACTTCCGATTCCACCTTTTATTTGTAGGGATGTCTCTATGGATTTTATTACAGGCTTACCCAAATCAGGAAATAAATTAGTCATCATGGTGGTTGTTTATCGCCTTTCCAAGTATTCTCATTTCTGCGATCTTCAACACCCATTTACAACATCCAAGGTGGCTCAACTTTATATGGATCAGGTCTTCAAGCTTCATGGCATGCTGCACTCTATTGTTATCGATCGCGACCCAAATTTCACCAGCAATTTTTGACAAGAACTGCTCAAGCTACAAGGCACCCAATTGCATCTCAACACAACTTATCATCCCTAGATTAATGGTCAAACGTAAGTTTTCGACAAGATTTTGGAAACATATTTGAGGTATTTTTCCTCGGAAAAGAAAAACCAGTGGGCTCAATGGTTACCCCTAGATGAATGGTGGTACAACACTTCATACCATACAGCTACACACATGACTCCTTTTGAAGCAGTATATGGACAGAAGCCAACATCAGTTCCCTTATACTTACCTGGTGTGTCGAAGGTCCAGGCGGTTGACCAAACACTTACAGTTCAAGAGGCTATTCTCCATACCCTCAAAGAGAATTTGGTCATGTCACAAAATCCCATGAAGAAACAAGCAGATCAAGGTCGCTCTGAATGTCAATTTGTAGAAGGGGATCAGGTGTTTCTTTGACTACAACCTTACAAGAAAAATACCCTCAAGGCCCAGCATTGTGAGAATCTAGTGCCCAAATTTTATGGTCCTTATACCATTCTCAAGCATGTAGGACATGTGGCCTATTAGTTAGCTTTGCCCAGTCATTCGAAGCTACATCATGTTTTTCATGTTTCATGCTTAAAGAAGGTGATTGGAACTAAGTGCCAAATTAAAACCAACCTTCCTGAGTTAGCTGAAGAAGGATCCATTTGGCTACAACCAAATATAGTTTTGGACTAGCATGAGCATTGTCTGTGTCATAGAACCATCAAGGAAGTGTTATTCTAGTGGAAAGATACAATTCCAACAGATGCCACTTGGGAACAAACTACCATTCTGCATCAATTTCCACATCTCAAGCCTTTAGGACAATGTTGTTTTTAAGGGGGAGGACATGTTAGGGTTATTATCTTGAATTTGATATCATTTAACACCACTCATGTTGATAGGGAACTTAATTTCATGGCTATTTGCAGTATCCCCTACTCGAAAAATTATACCTCAAAGGCCTGATTGTACTTTTCAAACTTTATATTGTCCTCACATTCCATATATTGTAGAATAATCGCAGGTTTTCCCTAATGATGAAGGCATCTATGATTTCTTACAAAATGAACCATTTAAGCCTAAGGAAATCATATCTATGGAAGACGACAAATTTCCAAAAGGCTTGACTCCTCTTGCGAGTTCATTTTCATCGAGTGATGTGAGCAACAAAAAAACATGTAAGGAAGAGCAGTTGAAAAGGAAAGTGGGTGATACCATTTCCTTGAACCTTAGGAACTTCGAATCTCCAAGGATGGTTAAACCAGGTGCCCAATATTCTGACAAAGAAAAGGAAAAATTCACATAACTATTACATGAATTTCAAGATGTTTATGCATGGTCATACCCAGATCTTCTTGGTTTTTATCCTGCTTTCATGCAACATGCCATTCCTATCAAGGACGGGATAAAACTAGTTAGGAAAAAAAAAAGACCCATTAACCCCGCACTTGAAGCTACTATTAGAAAGGATTTGGAAAACATTTTGAAAGCTGGTATAATCTTTCCACTTAATTATTCTGAGTGGGTTTAAAATTTAGTTCATGTTAGGAAGACAACTGTTCAGATTTGATTATGCGTTGATTTTCACACATTGAATAAAGAAAGTGTTAAAGAACATTTTCCTCTCCCTAATATGGGAATGATTTTGCAACAAGTTGTAGGGTCACAAATGTTGTCCTTACTTCATGGTTTCTCTGGATATAATCAAATCAATGTAAAAAGGAATGATAGATACAAAACCACCTTTACTACATGATGGGGAACATTTGCTTATGAACACAAACCTTCTTTCTTGTCTAATGCAGGTTCCACTTTTCAGAGAGCTATGCAAATAGATTTTGACGATATGATTGGTAATATTATCCAAGTTTATCTTAATGATTTGAATTTATATTCAAAGAATAGATCAAATCACTTTGATCATCTTAGAAAAGTTCTCATGCGATGCAGAAGATTCAACATTTCCTTAAATCCTTCTAAATATATTTTTGGCATCACCAAGGGAAATCTCCTTGGGCATATCATTTCTAATTTAGGAATAAGCATAGATCCTAAAAGGATTGATGTTATTCTGAACCTTCCTTCCCCCACTTCAAAAAGGAAGTTCAAGCCTTTATGGGAATTATCAACTTTGTTCATAGGTTTGTTCCTAATTTTTTCTTAATGGTTAATCCAATCCATAATATTCTAAAGAAATATCACTCTTTTTCTTGGACAACTGATGTCAAAAATTCTTTCGTAAGGATTAAGAAGGAAATCAGTTCTTCACTGGTTCTGGCAAAACTAGACTTTGAGAAAGATTTTATCATATACACTAATGCCACTGAGGAAGCAATTTATGCTATTCTCTTCAATGTGATGACCAAAATAATGAAAAACATGTAGCTACATGAGCCAAAGTTTATCATATGACGAGTTCAAATACTCTTATATTGAGAAACATCCCTTTTCTCTTGTTAAATCTGTAGAGAAACTTTGCCACTTTATCCTATGAAAGCACATGTAGGTAAAAGTCCCTTTTTTTGCTGTCAAGTTTTTTCTTTCACAAACTTATCTTTCAGGGAAGCTTTCACATTGGCTTGCCAAAATCCAGGACAATGATTTAACCATCATGAATTCAAAAAAAATTAAGGGATGAGACTCAGCCCTTCACTTAGATCAACATGATGAAGCAAGTGAAGAAATTGACGATCGGGATAATCCACTTTCAACACTATTTATATTGAGAGTCAAAATTTTTGAATAGTTGAACATCCCTGGTATAAAAATATGGTGTATTACTTGCAATATCATAAATTGCCACATGAATTAGATACTCACCAAAGGAGAAGGCTCCTTCTTGAATCTTCCATATATATTATTTTAGGAGACTTTTTGTTCAGGAGGTCCGATGTTGGTATATCACTTCAATGTGTGAATAATAAGGAGGCACATAAATTGTTACAAGGAACTCATGGATATTCATATTTTGTTATTCACATTGGTGGTCATCTTTCTGCTAAAGCTATTTCTTTTAAAATCATCAGAAATGGTTATCATTGGCCGTCAATTTTTTGATATTCTTATAAATTCACAAGATCTTATGACAAGTGCCAAAAAGTCATTAGGAAAGAATAGATTTCTACTATGCCTTTGCAACATGTCCTCCATGATTTCTATTTTTCTAAATGGGGTCTAGAATTTATTGGTAATATTAATCCTCCATCTTTAGTAGGGAAGGTTTTTATCTTTACATCCACTGATTATTTCACTAAGTGGACTGAAGTTGTCCCTCCTAGGCACTCACAGGATGAACATGTAATTTCTTTCTTGGAAAGTAATATCTTCTCTAGATTTTGAATTCCTTTAGAGATTATTAGGGAAAATGGTCCCACTTTCATTTTTCTTAAATTGACTCAATTTTTAGCTAAACTGGGGGTCAAACATTTCACTTGCTCAGCTTCTTACCCTCAAGGAAATGGGAAAGTCGAGTCTACTATCAAAAATATGGTTAGGATCATAAAGAGGCTCATTGAAGATAATCCTCATCAGTGGCACACCCTCCTCACTTATACCCTTTAGGAAGATCGCACTACCACCAAGGTAAGCATAGGTTGCACTCCCTTTCAACTTGTTTATGGTCAATAATCCATTCTTCCTACTGAGATAGAACTTTCTTACCTACAGTTGATTCTACATATCGAAGAATTAAATTATTCCAATGTTCCTCAGAGGATAAACGCACTATTAACCTTAGAAGAACAAAGAATGTTTGCCTTGGAAAACATAAAGAGAAGAAAACAAATCCTGAATAAATATTTTAACAAACGAGAAAAAGATGTCAAATTTAAAGTAAATGAGAAAGTCTTTCTTTGGGACTCAAACCATGCTAACAGAGGAAAACATTCAAAGTTTCAAAAATTATGGCTAAGTCCTTTCAAAATACGTTTTGTCCTAGGTGCAAACTCTTATATTCTAAAAGACTTAGAAGAGTGATTGTTTTCCTATAGTACCAATGGTTCCCACTTAAAACATTATGTGGAACCAGATTGAATGATAAACACCATATGGAAATCACTGTTGTATATAGTTTTTTTTTTCGTTGTTTTGTTTTTCTTTGTTTAATTGATGTTTAATTTTATGTTGTTTTATTTCTATTGTTTTCCTTTTGTTGTTTTTTTTTTGTTCATCAAAAATAAGTTTTGGATCAGTTTCACCACAATGATGCCATTTTGTAAGTATTGTTGATCAATAAAAATTAAGTTACACAACTTTCATGATGTCCTCCTTTTAGACATCGTTGAAATTGATTTTTCATTATAGTAATAATGTTAGATAGATGATTTGGTTTTATTCCCTACTTTTTGCTAGCCCTTTCTTCCCTCCCTCCTGAGATTCAAAATAGTATACTAGAAAATTTCTCCTTAAAACAAGAAACACTTTTGCTATGATCAGTCAAATGTTATTCATATAGGACCAAACCCCCTCATACATAACACTTTTCATGAGTTATTCCCAAAGTCCCAGATCATTTTTTCCCTTAAGACATCTTTTTCCCCTTGTTGCATAATCATTTTGGTCAATCATTCTTTGATCTATGTTCATTGATTTGTGAAACCTAATATTTTGAGTTCTTAATCTATCGAAAAAATATTTCCCTGTGGCTTCGCTAGTTTTTTTATTCTCAAAAATGCAACATAAGGTAACTGCTTACAAATGGTTGCAAGCACCTTATGAATTATTATTTAACTATATTTAATAATACACTAATGGGTGGGACCCCTCATGAAATTTGTGTGACTATGATGAAGAAACAACAATTATGCTTTACATGATTATGAGTTGGCTGAGATGAGACCTAGAGTTTACTTGCATTTAAAACATTTGTCAGAATTATTAATCAAATATGATGATATGGGTGATATGATTTAAAATGGAATGGTCTTGTTTTATATAACAATCGAAAGCATTATTATGTTACATTTATTTTGAGATTGGACCTAAAATCCATGCTTAAGTTATATGTGTGATTTGGTGACTTCACACTACAAGGGTACACACATGATTTGAGTTGGAAGTCATGTTGGAATATGTTATCCCCAAAAGAATATTTGAGTTATGTCACATTGGAGTTTTAAAAAAGGTTGTTGTGTTCATTGGTTTAATTGCAAGATTGGTTGTATCCCTAGCAAATTGTTACATGTGAAATGGGGATAGTGACAAGGGTTGAGACATTGTTAAATGGGAACATATGGAAACTTTGGTATAGTTGGATGCATTAATCAATTTGAATGCTAAAGAGTGATGAGCTCTATAGTGCGCTTGGCTCGTACTATCCATGAATGAAATGTGAAGGGAGAAGCGACATGTAGTAAATGCATGTCATTCAAACTCACCTCGAGCCCACCACCCTATTCATTCTTGCATTTCGTTCTGTTGGTTGTTGTTGCTCCGCTTTTCTCGCTCGTGGAGGAGGTATACAAGATGGTATTTTCTTCTCAAGAAATATTTTACATAGGTATGGGGTTTTCCTACTCTGCCATCCATGAACATTCGCTCTTCTCTTTAATTCAATAGTTGGCTCTTGTTTGCTCACTATCTGTGTATTTCCAAAGTTGTGAAAATGAATTCAAATTGTGTGTTGGTTGATTTTCAAGTTTTTTTTCCCTGTGGTGGTTTTTGTGAGACCATTGTCATTAAAAGAGTCATGGGTGTCTTTTACTACTGTATTTTTTTGCAATTTTTCTATGAAATGAATGTGGTTGGGGATACTCCTGGACCTGCTTTTCCTCTGGTCCCCTATTTTGGGTTTTCTTCCTTGTTTAAAAATGGGTTCTCTCTACCTATTTCCTATGGGATTGTGTGGACACTCTTCCGAAATGTTTAGATTGTTGGCCTTCATGGATAATACCCCCGTTCATAGTTCCAAATATATGAGTATTAATGTGGAATATTGTGAGGGGAGTAAAACTTTTTGTTCTTTTTTCGGGCCAAACCCTCAGGTTTTTAGCCTGCTTTCTTCTGCCACCTACTATCCACTCTATTTCATTGAAACTTATGCCTTATCGTGAAAGTGTTGCTTACTCATAATTTGATGGAAGCAGGATTTCATTCTCTTTTGTTTGGGCACAAATTTTGATTGGTCATTTTCTATATGGAGGAAGTGTTGGAATCACTTATTCGCTTGAAGTTATAATCTATCCATATGAAGTGATGAGGTTGATAAAAATGTGTGAATTATTGTTATAATATAAACTTGCCATGTTTTATCGTAATTACAAAAGGAACATGTTTATAAGTTATGTGATGCTTGAATGAAGTCTACGGACCAAAATGAAATACGATGAGGAATTTTGATGAACTATGGTTCGATTAAAATTATGGTTGTATAAAAGGATTGTTTTGGGGCACTTCATGGGAACCTATGGGTTTTAAGGACCATTCCTATTTTGATATTATGGTTGTAGCATGCCCACTTCAAGACTGTTGTTGTATTTCCTGTGGTGATTATGAGGCTGTTCATTTTTCAATTTCGCTATGTACAAGAAGTATTGTTATTATGGCTATTTTTATTTCTGGGCAATTGGTTACTATGTAATATAGTTCTAAGGCAAGTGAGCATTTTTGTGAAGCAATCATCAATTTTGGGTTGTTTTTTTTTTTGGAATAGAGTATTGTTTAAATTTTAAATTTTTGAAGAGTAAGAAAGTTTGATTACGAATTGGTATCAAAGATTCCATGGTTGTTGTATCATTTTAATAGTATCCATGATACACCCCGCCCATTCTACCATTTTTCGCTAAATACACCCCCTTCATGATACAAATATCACTTATTTATTCCTTGTTCTGTGATATTGTTTTGGAAGAGGAACCTGTGTGGAAATGAAAGGAAGTTGATAGTGGCAAGGGTCGAGGACTAATGTTATGAATATATTTAAATACAAAGTTTATTGTTTTATTAATTGTTTGAACATTATTCGTATATTAATTCCCCTCCATGATATCATTTTTTTGCTAAATACAAGCCCTCCATATTTCCCATGAACCCTATCAATTCCTTGTTCACATGGAAATTAATAAATGACATGTTATGGATGTATTGCATATGTCTCCTCATAAATTCTAGAGCCAAATGTTGATTTATGTAAGTAGTGTTTCATGTATGGTTTATTAAGAACTTCATGATTGTCAAATTATTTCTATGGGATGAGTTTTTTCATTAGAGGAAACAATGGCCGAAATAATAGAGGCATGGGTAACTGCCATTAAGGCCATAGAAGGCCTCAATTTTCTATTCATTTCAATCTTGATCCAAAAGAGTTGAACCAATTTTTTTAAGTTGGGTTTTTTAATTTGCTTGGCCATGGTATCTTGCATCCCTCACCTGAAAGACCCCCATTTAAGCCTCCTCAAAATTTTCTTGGCATTATTGTTCCTCCACATGTGTCATTGCAGCCTGAAGTTCCCTCTAATGATGGTTGGAAAGAAATTTTCCACCATCCTATCTCTCACCACCGAGGTTGACCCATTGTGTCATTGCCTCTACCACCACCAATTAATCCCATTGTTCAAATTGCTCCTATTGTTTTTTCAATACAATCCTCACATCCTAGCATGAGATTAAAAACTGATATCCCCCAACCTATGTAAGACAAAGGAAAAGAAACGACCTCCCCATCTAGTGCATCCACTGATTCCTATAAATCTGTGTCTTCATGCCTCCACTTAAAAGATGATTCCTCTCATGTGATTAGCGAAATACAACCCCAAAGGTCTAATTAACCATGGGCTACTTTAGAAAATTCTAAGGAAGACAACAATGAGAAAAGGAAATATGCCTTGCAAAATAGAAAATATAGTTTTTAAATTCTTTTTGTTATGATTTTCAGTGATGAGGATAATATTTAATGGTTTTCAACATATTTTGGACAACACGTCTTATTTTTGGATGTTTTGTGGATAGTGTGGATATATTCTTTTTTGGAATATGATATAAATTATATCTGATATTTAATATTCAATTTAAATCATATCCATGGGAGCTAAAAGGGTGTTATAAGATCTAAATGATTGTTTTTATACAATTTATTTGATGGTTGACAAGAAGAAATGATGGGAGTCACAAGGGATCCCACCTATTTAGTCATTATTAATTAAGACCCTTATTTATATATTATTATTATTATTTATTTCTCCTAAACTAATTTGTTAAGTCAATTTTGCTTAACTAAATAAAGTAGTTGAACTACTTCAATTGATTGGGAAAGAATAAAAACTCAATTCGATGCAGAGATAAGGTAGAATAGAATGAGAAAAAAAAGACTAAGGTTTTCTTTTGAGTTAAATGAGATAGTTTCAATTTTCATTCATTTTTTAGTTTACTTGAAATCCTAATCCTCTTTTTGATAGCAAGGTATCATTATTGATAGCAAGGTTCAAGACTGAATCATACTTTTTAGATGCTTGTTTTAGAGGTGTTGATTCATCCTTGATAGTTTGTGTATTCTTGTTTGTTTGTGAATAAAGGATATCTTGCAGAGTCAAAATGATAGCAGTTTGTGGCAAGTTGATCCAAATCAGTAATTTTTGTTTTAATTTAATTTCAGAGTCTTTTTGGACGGTGCCCATCGGAGATCTCTAAATATGACTTCGGTTCATACCCTCGCAGGGGTTTGTAAAGAGAAATACACTTTTGGTATCTCAGAATCAAATAAAATCAGATTATTGTTCTGTCTCATACATGTGTTTTCATGACTTGGTTCCTATTTTCACTTTTGATCTCCATGTTTACTTTATTGTAAAATATGTATACATTCAAGTAGCTTAATATAAATTTTATTTTACATTACAACATAAATTATAAAAATAGCCTTAATCCTTGTAGTTAATACTTGCAGATTGAGTGAGTATTTTTTAGTCTATAAATCCCGAGTGACATTCCCAACTATCTTGTCCTAGCCAAGAAAGATATGAAAATGATTGAATAAGGTGTTCCATACCTTTCCCTCAACATTGTCCTGTAACAACCCTAGTTAAATAGTTACATATGTTTATCAAGTATAGTTAATTAAATAATTAACTGTCCTAATATGTTTTAGTTAAACAATGAGTATTTATTAATAATATTAATTAATTAGTTACTTATTTATTAATTGTTTATATCTATTGATTGATTAATTAATTAATTAATTAATTAACTCATTAAAGGTTGGGTAATGAATTAAGATCTTAATAATTTTTATTTATTTATCATAAAACTTTACGTATGCAGGGGGATGAAGCATTAAATGGAGGGATAATGTGATTAATGGAAGGATAAGGTAATAAATGGAGGGATAAGGTGGGTGGCATCAAAAGAGGGTAGGAGTCAGTGAATGGGGGGGGATATGACTAGGCAGAGGCCTTCGGGAAGGGGATGAAAATTGGGGATAGGAGCCAGGGGAGGACTGTATTTTCTGGGGAAGATTTTATTGTTTGGAGTTTGGGTGAAATGTTGCAAGGGGCACCAAGTTTCTAGGAGTTTTGGGTTCGGGGTCCAAAAATCCTCACAGAATCTTGGAGCTAGGGAGCCGGACAGGCTCCGTTCCTAGCTGACAGGGAGGAAAATTTGGTTTTGGGCACAGTTTCATCTTGGGGCACAGTTTCAGCTTGGACATAGTTTCATCTTGGACACAGTTTTATCTTGGGCTTGCACAAACAGAGTTGGGAAACAAATCACTTCACGGGTATTTTATTTTTATTTTTTATCATGGCATGTCATTACCGTATGATGATTCAATATGTTATTTACGATGTGTACGTTATTCAATATATCATTTATCATGCTTCCCATTTGGGAATTTTGCTGAGCCATAAAATATAAACTGTTGTTTTGATGATGCTATTTTTCTGAATATAGAACCATAAAAGAAATTATAATAGAAATGATGTGTTTAAATTTATGAAATTCTAGGTTTTGTTAGAGAGGAATTTACACATGGTATCGGAGCTTTAGTTTGAAGCACTGGAGCCTTAAGGGCCTACCGACCTACCCGCTTGTAAGAAGGAAAGTCTAGAATATGGAATTGTTCCCACCCAGAAATTTAAACAAATTTTTCTCCTGGAAGCAAGTAGGTTGGAAACCATTACAACGTAGCATACATAATAGTAAACAATCTGGAAATAGGATTTTATAAACCAGATTAAAATACTGAAGATATGTTGACAAGCCAGTAAAAGGATTTGTAATTTGTAATTAAACAACATGAAGAATATAATCCCACTTGAATTGAGAGGCATGCTAAATAGGAAGCTCTCAACTCAATCAAAAGAATCCTACTATCTCTACAAGAGGTTTATGGTATATAAGAATATTACCAAAGACATAAAATTTAATATCTCACCATGTTAAATAGTACAGTTAAAAGTAAATGGATCCCTTTAATCTCTCATCCTTGATAAACCAACCAATAAAATACAGAAGTTCAAACACTATGTGCAAAATATTAAACATGCTTGATGAAATAATCCAACCATGATTCCAAAAACAATACCATATAGTCAGCAACTGCATCTTCACTTGTTTTGTTCTTACCAATGTTAACTCCAAGAATGCCAGGCCCTGCTTTTCCTCTAGGTTTATGTTGCACTACTTTGTTGTTTAGTTAGGGAAGTTGCGCATTAATAGCTACATCAATCTATAAGGACGTGGATCTCTTCAGAAATGCCCATTAACCTAGCTCTCACACTATGGATGTGGCTCTTAGATCGACCACTCTGTCCATATCAATGAACAACAAGCTAGATCGGAGCGAATTATTTTGATAATCCCATACCTATAAACACATAAGCTCTAAAGATATCCTATTGATGCGACTCAACCAAAGTTTAAGACCGAGGATAAATCCAAATACAAAGGGTTTCGGTGCACCCACTTGTTGAACCCATTATCATCTGCTCCTTTAATACATGAAAATTAATATAGCAAGAGATATAGGTCGAACTGCCAAAAGCACCAGCTTGGAACTAGTAGTCCATATTCACCCAGACTGATAGAAGAAACAACTCTTGAGACTCACTGACTATTCTCACATGCTACTCCTGGGTCACTTGGCTTCTATGATGGTAAAGAGGTTGTTTTTGTGGGACATAGAATAACGGGGATTCCATCTACAAGGTTTTAATGAGAGACTAAAGGAAGAGAGATGAATGGAACACCTGATAGCTAGAATCAAACTCTAAAACTAGAGAAGGCACTAATTATAAACACAACACAAGCTTAGAGCCAAGAACCAAAGCCTAGCACCAAAGACCAAGCGTTAAGGCACCACGAGGAAGCCCACAAGGCCGACTACCCATTGAACTAACAAACAAGCACCTACCACACAGCCTCAAAGCCAAGCACCTGCCACAGAATGCAACACAAGAAATTCCAAGGTCAAGCGCCAACACCAAATTACAAGGGAGAAACATGATGAGCATGGTATGCACAACGTGTTAGTGTAGTAGTCGAACTCATAACTCCTAAGAAAAAGAAAAGAACACCAAAGGATGTCAGGCCTATCCCAATCTTTTGCAATCATCCATCTCAAAGGAAAGCTTGGTGCTGAGTTGAAATTGATCATGATTACCCCAGCAAACTAACTGACATTGCTAAACAAACTGCACTTATTGACTTCCTATATATATAAAAAAATGAAGATAAAACCAAAAAAACCTAGATCCGATGATACCGAGGGGAGAGACCAACCATGGAAACCATGGTTGCACCTTTCAGGTGGTCAGCCATGGATCTAGGGCCACGAGTGGGCCACTACACAAAGATAAACCCGGGACAAGACTGAGCACCATGAAGGGAACGCCGGACCTTCTCTTGGAGTTACACGATCTCCAACATTTTCAAATGTCCAGGGTTTCAAACGCACGACGTTTTCATGATATTACAAAGTGGAGGAGCATGCAATGGTGCACTACATGTCCTAACAGAGTTAAAACAAAAAAAATGTATATAGCTGCGGCCCAGCTCCTCCCAACATACCAAGCTCAGCGCACGTGCCCAACCATGGAGGAGAAACCAACAAAGCAATGGAGGGAACACACCACTGTGCACAACACACCCTTCAGACCTTGAAACCATGGATAGCAAGGTTGACTGAGCAGAGAGATGGCCATGGCCAGCCTCATCCTTCACCCAGAGCATTTGACAAAAAAAAACGAAATGAAAAGGAAGAGAGGGTAGGGTTCGAAGAGATAAGGATGAGGAGATTAGGGTTAAGGGATGAGCGTCGGGGAAGGGGTCACGTGGGCCTCATGGGAGGACCCACTGCCCGACTCAAGATTATTTATTTTATTTTATTTTATTTATTGTTTTAATTATTTTAAATTTTTATTTTATTTTTAATTGTAATGTAATTGTTTTATTTTATTTTTTTTATTGTTATTTTTTTTAATGTTATTTTTATTATTTTTATAAAAAAAAAGATATTTTTATTAAAGATGTTATTATTATCTTTAATTAAGGTTTAAATTATTAATGTTTAATTTAGGTTAAATGTAAATTATTTAATAACAATAATATTTAAATTTAAATATATATACAAGGTGATAACTAATCAACTAATTAATGTGAATAATCAGTATGATTAATTAATTTAATTGGTTAATTAAATTAGGGGTTAACTAAGTGATTAGCTAGGTACTTGAGTAGGATACCAACAATAATATTAAAATTTTTGGATTAACTAAATGCATTGATTAAGGCGACTGAAACTTAGTTTAGAAGTTTAATCTAGATTTTTTTATATATATAATGTTGATAAGTATAAAAAAAAAAAAATTACCTTACCTAGTTTTAAAGAATTTTTTTTTAAAGACTTAGACTAAGATAAGAGGGAGGGGACTTCATGCACACTAGGAAGGTAAGTTAGAGGAATAGGCGAGAGGGGTACAGTGCTAGCATAACTACCAAGAAAGAGGGTCAATAGTTTTTCTAGGCGAAGACATCAAGCTTAGACGCTTAAACCCTAACCTAGCCACTTCCCCTAAAGAGAGTAATGTATGTTTATAGACAAGTAAAAAAAAACTTACGCCTAACCCTGTTTTCTAGTTAAGTTGAGCAAATGCGAAATGTCCTAGACTCACCCTGACAAACTTTGGTTGATGCAGGTTAAATCATACAGGATGGTTAGGACTTGAGGGAATCGAGGCATAGGAGCATCATCGCAAGCACCGCCAACACCGCTAGCGCCACCGCCACCATCGCCCGAACTAGCTCTCATACTGCACTCTTTGGAGGCCATAAATGAGACTTTAAAGGGGCATCAACCAGCAGGGATCGAAGTGGAACCCCCACCATCTGGAACTGGTAATCCTGAAGCGTCAAGGGATTCAGGGGGAGGACCTCCACCCAAAGACATCGCTAGATAACTGTAGAAGATCAAACTTATGGATTTTTCCAGGGGTCACGCCAGTGAACATGCCGAGGCATGGTTGGAGGGCATGACAAGGTGTTTTTCCTTAAGGGACTATGCGTCCACCTCAAAGGAGAAGATAGTGATTTTTCAGTTGAGAGACAGTGCCTTGAACTGGTGGGGAAACCTGGAAAGACAACTACATCTTACCTCGGACACGGTATCTTGGGAACTTTTGGAGGAGAGGTTTCGAAGGAAAAATCTGCCAGTTTACTATGAGGAACAACAGGTAGGAGCGTTTCATGCTCTAGTACAGGGAAATAGGATCATAGAAGAATATGAGATTAGCGTTATGGAATTGGTAAAATATGTTTCATATATGGATAATGACCAATGACAGGAAGAACACTTTGTTTATGGGTTGAACCCTAAGATAAGGGCTATGGTGCAGATGTGGAAACCCTCTTCCATAGAGGAAGCTGTGGAAAATGCGCATTATGCAGAGGAACACATGAACTTAACTGGAGGTACTATATCGACCTTTCCACATCATCCTAGATTCGTAGGGAAGGCCCCTAGGACATTTCCTAGGGGAGGGGCCTCAAGGCCAACTCCATATGGTAACATAGTCGCACCAAGGATAGTAGCCATAAGAATTTCAATGGTAGCAAGTGCAACATCACATTCATCACCAACGACGCAGGCAAGTCCATGGCCATCTCAGGGAGCCGCTAGTAGGGGCAGGGGTTCCAGGGGAAGGAAATCATTTTAGAGACAGTCACAGAACAGTGCGTAGGTTCAATCCCATGTCACTTGTTGGGGATGTGGAGGACCCCATTACCAGCGTGACTTCCCAGAGTTAGAATCAAGATTTGTGCATAGAGAAGGAAAGGCCTTGATGGGAAGATCAAGTAGCAGCCACCAGATTTACGCAGTAGTTAATAATCACTAGGCCTAACATCAATCCACGGTGGTGGATTCATCAAGTACGCTAAATCATATCAATGTAAAGATTTTATTTGATTCTCGTGCTACAGATAGTTTCATTTCACCATCTTCATTAGAAAACAGTGGGTTGGTAGCCTATGAGCATGATGACTTTAAACAAGTCGAGATGGCTTCGGGGGAAAAAAAAAGCGGTAGGACCTAGCGTTGATAATTGATGCAGGAGCATCCCTCCACATCAGCCAGGCAACCACGTCAACATGCGTGCATTCAAGCTGAAGAGAGGTGCAGCCTCATTTTGAATTTGAAATTGAATGTAAATTAAATGCTTAGGTTGGTGAGCCATGGAAAACTGTGCTTTTATGGAGGCATTAGGTATATCGGCCATTAATGTTTGAATGGCTGAGATCTAGATTTGATTCTAGACTAGATCGCCTATTCATTGTAATTGAATGTAATTTATTAGAGTAGGTGAACCTGGAGGGAAGCGCTCGATGAGCCCCTCAGGTAAAAGAGATTTTTAGATCTCATTTTGAGGGGTTAGTAGAGGTAGATGTTGAGAATTGAGGAGATCCAGAGAGAGCTCAGGAATACCATTGTAAATTTAAGCATTTGCCATTGTTTAATATAACAGAGTAGTTTTTCCTACATTTCTGTATGTTAAGTGAATGCCTGTGAATGTTCTTTCATATGCTTTATTTGTGTGTTGTTATCATGCAATTGCAGGGGTTTGTTTGATTTCAGGTGAAGGTCTTTGAGGCTTCACACCAGGAGGGTGTGACAGAACACTGCGAGTTCTGACAGCTGTGCATAGAGGATGCATTTCTAAACTCTGCAGAGTCAGACGAAGGCATGCTGAGGCACAGGACTGAAATCATCAAATCAGAGGAACAAGACCTCAAGGTTGCTGAATACCTTGGAGGTAAGGCTGTGTGAGAGTAGACACAGTTGTAGACAGAATTCAGTTGAGGATTCTGTAGAGCTCTGCCAAGTGGGCATTGAGCATACGCACGGGTTGCATTGGAGAAGAACGCTGCTAAGAGTTAGGGGAAGAAACCAGAATCACTGAGGATTCTGAGAAGCTCTACCAGGAGGGCATTGAGTAGGTGCAAAGGGTGCATAGATGGAGAAGATACTCCACAAGGAGGGTATCAAGAAAGTGTGCAGGTAGGCATAGAGAGTGAAGAGAACTCTTTGAGTTATGGAAATTGGAGGAAGATTCCATTGAAGGATCTTCGCTTCGTTGGGTTACTGAATGCCTAGAAAGACCCAGTAGGGAGTTGTTGGAGTAGAAAGAAGAGTTCAGGAGAGAGAGTGCTTCCATGCACAGAGTCAAGCTGCAAGGAGTGCAGAGGCTGAAGAACTCACTGAAGGAATTCAGAGTTTATAAAAGCTCAGGAGGAACAGTGTTTATATGTGTAGGTGAAGCTCAGAGTCGAGGAGCTCACAGAGTAGAAAAGGAGACAAAGGCCAGAGCCTTTGAGAACTTGGAAATTATCCAAGACTGGCAAGAAGAAGCACAAGAAGCCCAAGAGGGAACAACAATCGCCGCCATATCGACTGGGAAAAAGAGATCTAGACCGTTGAGGAGTTTACGTCTAGAAAGAGCTTAGGAGGGGCCTACAGGAGGAGGAGACCAAGAGCCATCAGATATCATGCAGAAATCCCATCAACCGTTGGATCGAGAGGAGTAGCGTAAAGTTATCCTCTGGAGGAGGAGTGCACAAGAAGAACGGATCTAGGTCATCAGATCTGGGACAGATACCCGACAATCGTCGGATCTATGGAAGTTGCACGAGGTTTAGCCATTGGGATATCGACCATCGGGAAATCAGGATTCTCGAGGTCATGAGAATCGGGAAATAAATAGTCGTGAAATATCGACAAGATCACAGCCGTCCGTTAAGAGGAGACACGTGGCAGATATCTGAAGAGCGTCGGAGATCGGAGTTCATGAGTCCAGAGGACAAGGCGTTCGGGACACGTTAAATCATGAAACCCGAGAGTTAATTGGAACCATCCATTTGCAAGGACAGGTGGCAAAGGATCTAGCGTCATCGACACATCGAGAGTCTCAAGATTTAGGGTTCGAGACCTGTTGAACTCTGAAACTATGAGAAGAGACCACGGCCATGGATCTCAGACAGGACGCGTGTCAAGGATCCGAGAGGAGTCGGAGTTTGGCACTTCGTGAAATCTGGAAGCAAAGAAATCGTCGCATTTAGAATCGCAAAATCTCAATATGTGATTTTCTAATTGTGACAGAGGTGGGCCACATAGGAGACTAGTGAGGAGGACAGGTGGCATCCCATATCGGGATTCAAAAAATCGGGGAATCCACGGTCGAGTGCACATTGACATCTCAAAGCATGAAACCTCGATGGAAGAATTGATCATGGTCATGGAGGTTGGTCACATCGGTCGGGAGCTATAGCCAGGAGGGATAGCATGAGGAGAGCTGGCGCATCAGGGATTAGAGAATCACAAGTCCCGTGGACTTGTGCGCATTGACATCACAAGCCCTGAAACTCTGATGCAGGGGTTTGACTGAGGTCATATGGTAGCAGTCATGTGGATTGGTAGCTCAGCTAGAAATCACTAAGGAGAAAGGAGCGCATAGAGAAAAGGAACTCATCAGTGATCGGGGATTCGAGTGGACAGAAACACTCGACATCAGGGATAGTGAAACCCCGATGCCGATAAAAGGTTTCCTTGAGGGGAATTTGGTCATGGCTCATGCAAAAGGCTGAGACAGGAAGTATAGGACCTGTGGATCGGGTTTGTAGCAGAGGATTCCAGTAGGGAATCTCAGGAGCCGCTTCGGCTCAGAATTGGGATTTAGAACGATGTTGTGAGTGCAGGAGCACGACGAGGTGGTGTTTGTGTCTTTTGACGTCAAGTGGTATCAGAGCCAATTGCTTGTCTATATATTTCAGGCAAGAGGAGAAAAGAGGAGGCGAAAGAAGACAGAGTTGTTGAGGACTCTGTAATGATTGTTTGCAGGTATGCAACAATCAAGGAGATAGTCAGCAGGACTCTAAGATGAAGCTGGAGACACTCTTGATGCGGAGTTATAGCAGCAGGTCTTCCAGGGTGGCGGATAAACATAGCAAGATGGCTACTAAAGGCCATAAGCATGCTGAAAAGAAGAGCCCAGAGCTGATGAGCGTAGCAGAAATGGATAAAGAGCTCACTGACATAAAGCGAGAGATGGAGGAGCTCGAATTTAAGATGCGGCAGGATAGGAAGCCGAGATGGGTGTATGAGTGGTCCATGAAGACGCCAAAGATGAAATGGCTAGTCAGGGAGATGATGGTCATAAAACAACATAGGTTGTTAAAGGAATCGTTGAGGTATGTTGAAAACCTGAAAGCCACAGAGGAGGAATTGGTTCAGATATGCGAACCAGAGACTGGGGAAAGTCTCAACAATTTGGAATCAGAAATGAGATCGGCTGATGATCTCAAAGACTGCCAGGAGGGCAGTGGAAGGTTTCCAAATTTCCAAATGGGAAAGGGAACAGAGATGAGATCGGCTGAAGATCCCATGGACTGTCAGGAGGGCAGTGAGGAAATTTTGCATTGCCAGCTGGGTAATGATCAGAGATCGCTACGGGATCTTGAAGACTTCCAGGAGGGCAGTAGAATCATCGTAGACTACCAGGAGGGCAGAGATGAGAATGCGAGACCATCTGAGGGTCTCATGAACTCAGAGAAGAGTTCAATCCAACAAAGAGTGCTGATGAAGATGGGATCGATTGATCTCATAGTCTGCCAGGAGGGCAGCAGGAACATCCCATTTTTCCAGATGGGCAGGGATGAGCAGATGAGACTATCTGTGGGTCTCATAAACTCAAAAGTGAGTTGGAATCATCCTGAGAAGATAACAGAGAAGATGAGACTGTTTGAAGGTGCCATAAATTCAGAGTTGAATTTGGATCAGTCGGAGCAGCTGATAGAAGAGGAAAATCTGAGGAGACTTATGATGATTGGTGGAATTGGAGTATTCCTACCATTTTCCTGGGAGGAGGCCGAAGTCTGTGTTGTAGATGCAGAAATAACAGAAGGACGGTCACAGCTGATGATGACTGTCAGGAGAGAAGAGGGATTGGAGAAGACTTTGGGAGATACCCACGCAGATGAAGATGATGAGCATTCTGAGGAATGGCTCAATGACTTCATCCAGGAAGCTGAGGAAGCTGTAGCATTGGAGCTGACAGCAGAAGTGGAAGAAGAGAGTGAGCATTCTGAGGAATGGCTAAACACATTCAACGATGAAGCTGAAGAAACTGCAACGTGGGAGTTTGTAGCAGGAACAGAAGGAGAAGAAGAAGACATCATTTTATTTGCTGATCTGTGGGATCAAATTGAAGCCGTGGAAGAAAGGGTGAGAGTGCAGGGAAGGCACATCCGACAGGTGAAGTTGAAAGTTGAAGGAGGCATGGGAAATCATGATGATGTTCCAAATGGCCAAAAAGTTTTGCAGTTGAGGAGACTGCATGAGAAGATCCAGCCACCAGAGCAGCTGGATGAGGTCATAGAAGACATCAGAAGGCTAATGTTAGAATCAGCAGACACTGCCAACAGGGAGAGACTAAGAAGAAGAGTAGCAGCAGCACAACAGCAGCAACAACAATAGAATGGAGCAGACGAGGAGCTCCAGATATTTGTTTTGGATCCAGGAGGATTTCCAATAGCTTAGAGGGGAAGCGCATGAGTAGGATCTCATGATTTTGTAGTTGAGGAGTTTGATGCAGGAACATCCCTCCACATCAGCCAGCCAGTCACGTCAGCGCCCATGCATTCAAGCTGAAGAGGGACGTAGCCTCATTTTGAATTTGAAATTGAATGTAAATTAAATTCTTAGGTTGGTGATCCATGGAAAACTGTGCTTTTATGCAGGCGTTAGGTAGATCGGCCATTAATGTTTGAATGGCTGAGATCTAGATCCAATTCTGGACTAGACAGCCTATTCATTGTAATTGAATGTAATTTATTAGAGTAGGTGAACCTGGAGGGAAGTGCTCGATGAGCCCCTCAGGTAAAAGAGATTTGTAGATCTCATTTTGAGGGCTTATTAGAGGTAGATGTTGAGAATTGAGGAGATCCAGAGAGAGCTCAGGAATACCATTGTAAATTCAGGCATTTGCCATTGTTTAATATAAAAGAGGAGTTTTTCCTACATTTTTGTATGTTAAGTGAATGCCTGTGAGTGTTCTTTCATATGATTTATTTGTGTGTTGTTATCATGCAATTGCAGGGGTTTGTTTCATTTTAGGTGAAGGCCTTTGAGGCATCACACCGGGAGGGTGTGAAAGAATGCTGCGGGTTCTGAGAGCCATGCACAGAGGATGCATTTCTGAACTCTGCAGAGTCAGACGAAGGTGTGCTGAGGCACATGACTGAAATCATCAACTCAGAGGAAGAAGACCTTACGGTTGCTGAATACCTTCAAGGTAAGGCTATGTGAGAGTAGACACAATTGCAAACAAAATTCAGTTGAGGATTCTATAGAGCTCTGCTAAGTGGGCATTGAGCATACGCACAGGTTGCATTGGAGAAGAACTTCGCTAAGAGTTAGGGGAAGAAACCAGAATCACTGAGGATTCTGAGAAGCTCTACCAGGAGGGCATTGAGAAGGTGCAAAGGGTGCACAGAAGGAGAAGATACTCTGCCAGGAGGGTGTCAAGAAAGTCTGCAGGTAGGCATAGAGAGTGAAGTGAACTCTTTGAGTTCTAGAACTTGGAGGAAGAGTCCATTGAAGGATCTTTGCTTCGTTGGGTTACTGAATTCCCAGAAAGACCTAGTAGGGAGTTGTTGGAGGAGAAGGAAGAGTTCAGGAGAGAGAGTGCTTCCACGCACAAAGTCGAGCTGCAAGGAGTGTAGAGGATGAAGAACTCACTGGAGGAGTTTAGAGTTTATAAAAGCTCAAGAGGAACAACGTTTATACGTGTAGGTGAAGCTCAAAGTCGAGGAGCTCGCAGAGTAGAAAAGGAGACAAAGGCCAGAGCCTTTGAGAACTTGGAAATTGTCCTAGACTAGGAAGAAGAAGTGTAGGAAGCCCAGGAGGGAACAACAGTGACCGCCAGATCGGCTGGGAAAAAGAGATTTGGACTGTTGAGGATTTTGCGTCCAGAAAGAGCTCAGGAGGGGCCTACAGGAGGAGGAGACTGAGAGCCGACAGATCTCATGTAGAAATCCCGTCAGCCGTTGTATCGGGAGGAGTAGCATAAAATTAGCCTCTGGAGGAGGAGCGCACAAGAAGAACAGATTTGGGTCATTAGATCTAGGACAGATACCCGACAGCCATTGGATCTGTGGAAGCTACACGAGGTTTATCCATCGGGATATCGATTATTGGGAAATTAAGATTCTCGAGGTCGTGAGAATCGGGACATCAATAGCCATGAAATCCCAATGAGATCAGAGCCGTCCATTAAGCGGAGACACATGGTGAAGATCTGAATAGCGTTGGAGATCAGAGTTTGTAAGTCCAGAGGATGAGGTGTCCGAGACACGTGAAATTGTGAAACCCAAGAGTTAATCAGAATCGTCCATCTGCAAGGATAGGTGGCAAAGGATCGAGCATCGTCGACACATCAGGAGTCTCGAGATTTAGGGTTCAAGACCTATTCAACTCCGAAACTATGAGAAGAGACCACAGCCATGGATCTCAGAGAGGACGCGTGTCAAGGATTCGAGAGGATTCGGAGTTTGGCACTTCGTGAACTCCGGAAGCAAAGAAATCGTCGCATTTAGAATCGCGAAATTGCGATACACGATTTCCCGATTGTGATAGAGGTGGGCCACAGGGGAGCCTAGTGAGGAGGACAAGTGGCATCCCATATCGAGATTTGAAAAATCAGGGAATCCGAGATCGAGTGCACATTGACATTGCAAAGCGTGAAACCCCGACGAAAGAACTGATCACGGTCACGGAGGTTGGTCACATCGGCCAGGAGCTATAGCCAGGAGGGTTAGCGTGAGGAGAACTTGCGCATCAGGGATCGAAGAATCGTGAGTCCCGTGGACTTGTGTGCATTGACATCACAAGCCCCGAAACTACGATGCAGGGGTTTTACTGAGGTCATATGGTAGCGGTCATGTGGACTGGCAGCTCAGCTAGAAGGGACTGAGGAGAAAGGATTGTGTAGATAAAAGGCGCTCATCGGTGATCGGGGATTTGAGTGGACAGAAACCCTTGACATCAGGGATAGCGAAACCCCGACGTCAATAAAATGTTTCCTTGAGGGGAATTTGGTCACGGCTCATGCAGAAGGCTGAGAAGGGAAGTACAGGACCTGTGGATTAGGTTTGTAGCAGACGATTCCAGCAGGGAATCTCAAGAGCCGCTTTGGCTTAGAATTGGGATTTAGAATGATCCTGTGAGTGCAGGAGTGCGACGAGGTGGTGGTCGTGTGTCTTGACATCAATAATTGTATAGTAGACCTGGGAGTGTGTAATACCAGGTTGAAGGTATACGTCACTGCTCTCAAAGCATACGACCTAATCATTGGAATGGATTGGTTAGAAGCTCGTCAATCTTTGGTAGATTGTTTCGCAAAAAGGGTGCTCTATGTAGATGATGAAGGAAGGCTAGTGGAGATCCAGGGTGTATGGAGAAGGGTGTCATTACACTTTATCTCAAATATGAAGGTTAAGCGATGCTTGAGGCAAGGGTGTTGACTATATGTAGTGGAAGAAGTGAATGAAAGGAAGGGACCCTCCTTGGATCAGTACCCGGTATTGTCAGAATTTAAGGATGTTTTTCCAAACGAGTTACCAAGGTTACCTCCTGAGAGGGAGCTTGATTTTACTATTGAGCTAAAACCTAGTGAAGAACCAATTTCCAAGACTCTGTATCAGATGACAGCGCCGAAACTTTGTGAGTTTCAAATGCAGTTGAAAGAGTTATTAGACTTAGGGTTAATAAGGCCAAGTGTCTCACCTTGGGGTGCACCAGTAATTTTTGTGAAGAATAAGGATGGTTTCTCACAACTGTGTATAGATTACAGGGACTTGAACCATGATATAGTGAAAAATAGGTACCTAATGTCGCGAATAGATGACCTTTTCGATAAGATGAAAGGAGCAACAATATTCTCAAAGATTGATTTTTGATCAGGGTATCACCAGTTAAGGATTAAGGAAGGTGATATTCCTAAAACTGCCTTTCAAACTCAGTTTGGGCATTACGAGTTTGTCGTGGTACCTTTCGGATTGACCAATGCGGAAGTAGTATTCATGAGCCTCATGAATGTCGTATTCCGGAAGTACTTAGACCGTTTTGTACAAGTCTTTCTAGATGACATCCTCATCTATTCCAAAAATGAAAGAGAACATGAGGAACACTTACGAGTAGTGTTGTCCTGCCTAAGAGAGAACAAATTGTATGGGAAGTTTTCTAAGTGTTCTTTCTTTCAGAAAGAGATCCACTATTTAGATCATATCATTTTCGATGAAGGAATCTCTATGGACCCAGAAAAGGTAAGGGCCATTATGGAGTGGCCAGTGCCGAAAAAGGCCCATGAGGTGAGAAGCTTCATGGGGCTAGCAGGTTATTATTGGAGATTTGTGGAAGGATTCTCAAAAATAGAGAAACCCATCACCACTTTGTAGTGCAAGGGGCTCAGGTATGAATGGATGAAAGAATGTGATAGTGCATTCATTGAGCTTAAGAGGTTACTAACTAGTGCACCAATTCTATGAGTGTCGGATATGGAAAAGGACTTCACAACCTGCACAAATGCCTCGAAGCAAGGGTTGGGGGCTGTACTAATGAAGGATGGAATAGTGATAGCTTATGCATCAAGGAAGTTGAAGAAACACGAAGAGCTTTACACTACTCATGATTTAGAGTTGGCAGCTATAATGCTAGCTTTGAAACTTTGGAGGCACTATCTTGTGGGGCAAAACTTTGAGCTCAAAACAGACCATGAAAGTATAAAACATATCTTCACTCAAAGGGATCTAAATTTGAGGCAAAGGAAATGGAGTGAGTTTATGAGTGAGTACAATTTTGGTATTTCATACATCAAAGGAAAGGAAAATGTGGTCGCAGATGCCTTGAGTAGGAGGCCACGTGTCTTATCCTTGGTACGCTTAAAGGTCAATATGAGGGAACGTGTGTTGATGCAACTGCAAGGAGACAGTTGGTATTTAAAGGTTACTTCCAACCTCCAGAGTGGGAGGTAGTTAGATCCAAAGTATGAAGGATATAGTCTGGAAGCAGACAGACTATTGAGATACCAGGGAAGGATGTACATCCATGAAGATAGGGATATTCAAAGCATCATACTGAAGTAATCCCATAGAGAACTTTATTGTGCACATCCGAGTGTGAAGAAGATGTACGTAGACATGAGGAAGCTCTTCTTCTGGGTAGGAATGAAGCATGATGTAGTCCATTTCGTCGCCAAATGCCTAGAGTGTCAACAAGTGAAAGACGACCACCATCACCTGGAAAGCCTATTACAACCACATGATGTTGCTATGTCCAAGTGGAAAGTCATCTCTATGGATTTTGTTGTGGGGTTGTCGCTCACATCTCATAGACACAATGCCATTCTTGTGATTGTGGATAAGTTAACCAAAAGTGCTCATTTTATTCCGGTTAGAGACACTTACGATGTCACTGATGTGGCACGTGTGTTTGTAAGCGAGGTTATCCATTTGCACAAGACACCTAAGAAGATCATTTCAGATAGGGACTCCAAATTCACTTCTAGGTTTTGGACAAGTTTGCAGTCATCATTGGGGACTCAGTTGAACTTAAGAACAACTTATCATCTTGAAACAGATGGGAAAACTGAGAAGGTAAATCAAGTCATGGAAGACATGCTAAGGATGTATGTCATGGATAATCAAACCCATTGGGAGAAGTACCTACCTTTGGTAGAGTTTTCCTACAATAACAGTTTTCATAGCTGCATCGGAATGCCACCCTACGAAGCTCTGTATGGAAGGCCATGCAGAACACCATTGAGTTGGGATAGATTAGAAGACCGAGTAACATTTGGGCCAGAATTGATTCAAGAGATGGAGGAATAGGTGATTCAAATCAGGCAGAGACTAAAGGAAGCACAGGATAGGCAGAAAAGTTATGCGGATGCACACAGGACCGATCGAAGTTATAAAGTGGGAGACCAGGTTTTCATTCATATCAGGCCTAACAAGAGTACCTTACGGTTCGGGAAGGGGAAAAAATTTTCACCTTGATTTATAGGACCATTCAAAATCCAAGAGAAAATTGGACCCGTTGCCTATCGTCTCGTACTACCACCCCACTTGCATAAAATCATAACATTTTTCATGTATCTGTTTTATGTCATTATGTTGCTGATGAATCACATAAACTAAATTGGAAGAAATTGCAGGTATCGGACATGGGAACATTCATGGTAGACCTGTTACGCATATTGGACCGTAGAGTCTGACAGCTCAGGAACCATCTGGTAGACCAAGTTAAGGTCCAATGGGACAAGTATAGTCCAGGATCTGCTACTTGGGAAGATGTCGAGACATTACAACGAGACTATCCCTCACTTTTTTGACCACCTTGAGAATATGTTTCTCGAAGGTGGGGTGTATGTAACACCACCTTTTGACTTAGAAAACCAAGATTACCTAAGGCCTACATACTTTTATTTTCTATCCACAAGTGAAACTATTAAATGATACACTTGAACTTTTAAGAAGTATGAATTTTATGAATGTTTAAATGTTATTTATAATGATGGATATAATACGATATATTGTGAGAATGTAAAATTTATGAATGTTTAAATGTTATGGATTATGATGGATATGATGTGACATATTTTGTGAATGAGAATCCTATGAAGGTTTAAGTGCTATTAGAATGATGTGGGATAAGATGCCATCTGTTTTGTAAATAATAATTTTATGAATAGGTATCATTAATTGGATTATGGAATATTATGAGATCTATTTCTAACTTGAAAACTTTGATGTTAAAGTGTTGGTATGGGGATACTGAATCAAAATTATAGCTGTATGCAATTTTATGATGACAATGCATAGAAATGTATGAGTTTGTGTTATAGACTAATATGCAGGTTGTGGGCTATGAAATAGCCAAGGGATAATGATGATGAAAGTGGATGTCATGATCACTGGCCGAGAAACAATATGGTATGAATATTTGTATGTGAAATTATATTGGTTTGGATGAAATGCTATGATATGAGGACCAGTGCAGGATTTCAGGTGATGAGACTACCCAAAACCAAATAATTGATGACAAAACTCCTAGCAACATGGTGCCACTGTATATTCCATTGTAGGGTGTGGACCCTAGTTATGACTAGGAGGGGTGGAAACATTTCCCACCGTGTATCCTCCAAAACCTGAGGTCATGGGAGGACGATGTTAGATCACGCTCCCCTAGACGTGTGATGATGACTGTCAGTTGCATGTTGGGGAAGATTGGTCAAGATAGTGACACTTCCTCTTACGGGTTCTATTTGGAGTTAGGTCAATATAGTTGACGCTCCAAGATAGTCTAGCAGAGGAAGGATAGGAATGGAAGATGGAAGTAAGTTAGGGAGGAAGGATGAGTAGAAATAGTTGAGAGTGTATGGAGATTTGTCTTATGGTGGAATTTATTGTTTTTTCTTTTGAAAAGAAAATAGATATATATGAATATTCATAATTACGAAACTAAACTACAATTGTCTAAATAACATTGTTGAGCTAGATAATTGTAATTAAAGGATTTCGCAAACATTTGATTGGTTTATTGTCTTTTATAAAATGAATAATCTTGTTGATTGGATTGGATGCATACATAAATTACTATAAAGGTGATAGTTATTGATTATTAGTACATGCAGAAGACTTGTATGTACTAGCTACACATGCATTTCTTGTACATGTACACTAGTATGTATGAGTTTTCTTGTCTTACTTACTAATAATGATGGTTATTTGTTATGAATGTGTGAACCATGTTTCTTTTCCCTTGTATCATAGAATACTTTAACTTCGGGACAAAGTTTCCTGAAGGGTGGGTGTATGTAACAACCCTAGTTAAATAGTTACATAGGGTTTATCAAGTATAGTTAATTAAATAATTAATTGTCCTAATAGGTTTTAGTTAAACAATGATTATTTATTAATAATATTAATTAATTAATTATTAATTATTTATATCTATTGATTAATTAATTAATTAATTAATTAAATCATTAAAGGTTGGGTATTGAATTAAGAGCTTAATAATTTGCATTTATTTATCATAAAAATTTATGTATGCAGGGGGATGAAGCATTAAATGGAGGGATAAGGTGGGTGGAATTAAAGGAGGGTAGGATTCGGTGAATGGGGGGGGGATATGACTGGGCAGAGGCCTTCGGGAAGGGGATGAAAATTGGGGAGAGGAGCCAGGGGAGGACTGTATTTTTTGGGGAAGATTTTCTGGTTTGGAGTTTGGGTGAACCATTGCAGGGGGCACTAGGTTGCTAGGATTTTTGGGCTTGGGGGCTAGGAATCCTCATAGAATCCTAGAGCTAGGGAGCCGAACAGGATCTGTTCCTAGTTGGCAAGGAGGAAAATTCAGTTTCGGGCATAGTTTCATCTTGGGGCACAGTTTCAGCTTGGACATAGTTTCAGCTTGGGCTTGCACAAACAGAGTTGGGAAACAAATCACTTGACAGGTATTTTTTATTTTTTTTATCATGGCATGTCATTACTGTATGATGATTCAATATGTTATTTATGCTGTGTACATTATTCAATATATCATTTATATCATGTTGCCCATTTGGAATTTTGTTGAGCCATAAACTGTAAAATGTTATTTTGATGGTGTTATTTTTCTGAATATAGAACCATAACAGAAATTATAATAGAAATGATATGTTTAAATTTATGAAATTCTAGGTTTTGTTAGAGAGGAATTTACATCCATTTTCTTGCAGCTTATAAGAAGAAGTGACTCGATGTCCAATCTTATATTTCTTGAGAAGTGCCTTAATCTTGTTTCCTACGAATTTTTATCCTCCATCAATGAATATATCCCTAGCATCCCATACCTGTAATGCCCATATATTTCTAAACATCATTAAGTTTCATAAACATTTTTGTTCATAAACTGAAACAATAACTTCTTAGCATAATATTGTTTTTCATAACAGCAACTTCAGTAACTTAGATTTATCAATAAATACTGATTTCATGGAAGATTGAAATAAATACATAACTTAACAAAGTACCTGGTTCTGATGCTAATTTTTGTTTCCTCTGTGCCTCGTTGTTTTCTTCCTGATTCCCGCTACTAGATCAACCCTGCCACAAACAGGAAAATAACTGCCCAAAATTACTGTCCTCCCCGCCAACTAGGAAAACTACCTAGCTCCAGGATATCTACGGATATCCTGGCCCTCCGTGCCCAAAACCTCCAGTAACTTGGTGCCTCGCTGATCAAAATTCACAGTCCAGAACACTCTGTTCCTTGCTCACAGCAAGCCAACAGTCTACAAAATATCACAGGCTCGCAGCCAATACAACAGTGCACAGAAAATCGTTGCTCATAGCAAAATGCAGAATCTCTCCTCGTGGCAAAAGACAATAGTTCTCAGTCCACACAACCCACAGCATCCATCCTCGTCGAATGGTGTGCACATCCCCCTCTTCCCGTCCCTTATTCCTCCCTGCCAACCCACGCAATTACTGCACAACCACCCCCCGTCCTCCGTCCTTCATCCCCCATTAATTTTTTATCCTCTCGGGATTCATGGCTATCCCTCTCTGCATACACCACCATTTTTATATCATTTTTCATTGATCTTTTAATTTTATTTCAAAGGTCATTAAATGTGATCATCAGTTAATTTATTATTTTGTTAACTGCAATTATCCCTTAATTAAATCTTACTTAACAATCTTTAACCATTTATCAATTTAGGGTCGTTACAATACCAGACAAATATTTATTCAAACAATAAGTCCATACCAACTTTCTTTGTATCTTTTGAGAGAGCCCTTGCCTCTACCCACTTTTTTATGTAGTATGTGAATACTAGGATATAATATTTATGTTGTGATGATGAATTGATTGGGACCAAAAAATAGAGAGCCCATTTCTAGAAGGGTTCTATTACCAGTTGTGTTTCTAATGACATCTCATCAGAATGAATGGGTTGACCCATCCTCTCAAATATAGAATTTAGTGGGCCAATAATAACCCATACACAATGCTTTATGGCCAGTTCTTTTGTATGAAACAATCCCTCCACGGGGCCATCGTGGCAGGCCTTGAGAATGTCCTGAATTTCATCATGTCTTATATATCTTTGAATTATTGGATTTTCTCTTGTGTAAAAGAGGTATCCATATATCCATGAAAATATGGTACTTTGTTGGATGATATTTCTTCTTTACCTATGGGAGACATGGTGTGGTAGCTTCCCTGTAGCAATGTAATTAGCAATGTCTATGTACAACGGTGTATGAGAAGACATTGCGAACAAATGTTCGTCCAAACAAAAATCTTCTACATGAGAGTTATAATTATTTTCAATAAGTATAGATAACAAATCTCATACCACATTGTCTTTCCCAGGTTTATAAGTAACGGTAATGCAAAATTATTTAATTAATAATAACCATATAATAAATCATGCACTTGTAATGGGTTTACTATATAAATACCTTATAGCCAAATGATCTTTACGTATCAATACATGATATCCAGTTATGTAGTGTCATAATTTATTAATTTAAAACAAGAAAAACAAGGAACTCTTTTTCAATTACCATGTAATTTAATTCCACTGGTGCTAAGTTTTTGTTGGCATAATAGATGGTATAAGGTTTATTTTCCTCCTATTTTCCTAGTGTGTATCTAAAAATAGTGTCATAAGTGTCCGAGGATATGTGAAAGGGGATTTCCCAATCCATTCCACGTAAACTAGGAGTTGTACACACCATTGTTTTTAATTTTTCAAAAGCAGATCGACAATTGTTAGTCTATGAGAATTATGCATCATTCATAAGAAATGCAAACAGAGGGGATGCAATTTTAGAATAATTTTCAATGAAACAATGATATTATCCAGTTTCCCAAAAATATATGTGCCTCTTTATGCATTTTTGGAGGTGGCATACTCAAGATTACCTAACTTTTTGTTGGATCAACATGAATCATAGTAGCAGAGAGACAATTTCCCAAGACCACTCCTTTTGTCATCATTATGTGGTACTTTTTTGTACTTAGAGAGAGATTACTTTGCTTACATCATTGGAATGTATTTTCTATATTAGATATTGCCTCTTCAAATTCAGTTCCATATGGCGTAAAATCATCCATATATATTTTGACACTATCATTAACTAGATCAGTAAAAACACCTAAGATTTCCCATTGGAAAGTAGCAGGTGCATTACAAATTCCAAAGGGAAGGACATGGTATGAAAATGTGCCCCAAGGGAAGGTAAAATTCATCTTATCCTGGTCTTCAGGAGAAATCTTAATTTGATTATTTCCATTGAATCCATCAAGGAAAGAAAAATACTTCTTCCCTAAGAGTGTGTCTAGGACTTCATTGATAAATGGAGAGGGGAAATGGTTTTTTCGTGTAGCTTTATTTAATTCTCGATAGTCCACAAAGATCCTCATTTTTTCATTTTTATTTGGGACAATAGTGAGAGGTGACAACCATCCACTATCATATATCAGATAAATAAAATTAACATCCAACAGTTTCTGGAGTTCTTGTTTAACAATGTCCCTTAGGGAGGGGTTCATCCTCCTTTGAGGTTGTCGGGTGTAAACCCTTAATATCCCTATAATCCCATGCAAAGGCTCAATTTTATTCTTTTAGGACTTCTGACAGCTTGTCAATCTATCCAGGGGTCAGGTTCAGATTAATGTTTAGTGTTTTCCTTAGCTTGATTTCAACTTGGGTGCTATCATGAATCACTATTTTTGGTAAACCTTCTTCTTCTTCTTGTTCCAGGTTTGGTTCATAAATATTAGGGTCATTGTTATTTACTACAATTTCTATTAGGTGATACACAAATTGGGGACAAAAGGAGGGATTACTGGTAAATGTTTTTATAACATCATCTTCTTTTTCAGTTTTAAAATACAGGGTTCTTTCAATTGTTAAAGAAAGTTGGAAATTTTTTTCTTCAAGCTCAAAATCAACACATAAAGGATTTTCACATTCTATGATGGGATTTTCTAGTGGTAAAGGACCATATATTTCTTGGAATCCCCATGGGAAATTTTCATATTCCCTTTTCTGCATCTGATATAGGCATTAGTCATGGCTAGCCATGGTCATCCAAAAATCAGAGGGTGGCCTTCAAGGTGATATTTTTTCCATAGGACTTGGAAGTTTTCTGGATATTCCTAAGAGTCCACAAGAATCATAACAACCTCCATGATCTCTTCTCTTCAAATGGTGGACTGATTGACCAATTTAAGGACTTTTGGGGTTGGTTTAAGGGTTGTAGATCCTAAAATTTTTGAGGTTTCCTTAGTCATGATATTAATGGATTTCCCAGATCAATTAGTGTATTGGAAAGATTTTTCTCTTCGATCTAATAGTGATTTTCAGATTCCCAGGGTCATCATATTTGAGGGGTGTGTCCCTACCCAAAATCGAATTATATAGTTTCCCCAACACATGGATATTGGGAGGGTATTTAGGGTTCCTTCAAAATTCATTAAGGAACAACTCCCAAAGATTCTTGGCATAAATTGGTACATCCCTTATTGCTTGTAACAACATGATTTTAGCACACAGGTTCTAGATTTCTTGCAATAGGTTAAATTTAGGTTGTGGGGTATCTTAGCTATGTTCATCCTTTCTGAATATGGAGGAGAAACAACTTGAGCATGAGTTGGTCTTGTAACAACCTCTTGTTGTGATGTTGTTATTACTCTTGAATTTAAAACATGTGTATAATTTCCTTCATGATGTTGCTATGTTTAAGGAGGTAGGGTTTCGTCCTCCAAATGTTAAGTGATTATTAGTGAGTTTTCTGAGTGAATTACCTTCCCATACTTTGACTATCTAAGAGGAATTACTCTTGGGATTATGATGATGATACCCACATGAAACCACTTTTGCAACTCTATGATATTATGATTCTTACTTTGAAATAATCTCTTATATATGTTTTCATACCTTGATCCTTTTTTCCTTGACCTTCTCTACCTACATGATTATTAGTTTTTAGAGTTCTTCCTCCTCCTCTACCTTTATTCATGCATCCTATGTGCTTTTTAACCCATGTAGTCTATATGCTCTCATATAGGTGGGATGAGAGCCTATCAGGCATAACCCAGGGTGTGATGATATATGTGTAGGTTATTACCTTCCATATTTAATTATCAGGCCCCAATAGTGCCAGAGATAGTTCATCTAACCCAACACTAAGTTGTACTCCTGTGCCCTTATAACCTCCTCGACAATGGCGCCAAAATGTTGGCGTTTTTAAATGACTTTTTGGGACAACTAAATAACACTCACATTAATTGTCAAAGTATACGCATGCTACAATTTATTCTATAATGTTAGTGATTCTAGATGATCACGCAAGAAATGAATAAAAAATTCAATCAATTTATTATTCTAGTTTATTCTGTCTAATTCTTTATAAAAAGTCATAAGAAAGGAAGGTATAACTTAATCCAAACTACTCTTGACTAAAAGATGATCATAATTAATTCACACAAAATGCATAGAAAAGGAAGTCACTCCAAATCCACACAACTCTGTTGGAAGGAAATCAAATGTAAATAACCCAACAACACCTTCAATCAAATCGCAAACTCATGATGATTTCAAAGAGAATCCACTTGCTATAATTAAAAACAAAATCTATTTATTAGAAGAAACCCAATGATGCACATATATCAATCAAAACTACAATCAAAAGTAACAACAATGAAATAAGCCCTAGATTATTTCTAATAACCAATCAAATTGTTTAAGTAACAATGCATACAATTAACACTTAGTTGAGAACAAGTAACAACACGCAAAATTAACAAAGATCATAAACAAGTAACAACTCACATGAATGAAAATAACTTCAATAATTAAAATTGTAAAACAATCTATGACAATATACTAAATGAAAAAATGAATTGCAACACATGCTTAGAGAAGGGGGCCCTTCCTTCAACAATCGGGGTTGCTGAAACAATCTCACAAATGAATACTCAGATAGAAGAAACTAACATACTCATATATTATGAAAGGGGATCATACAATGAGTTCACAAAACTCTACTATACACTTTGTTCTATGCTCATTCAATCCCCCCAATCCAAGAGGGTTACTATCATTTATACATCTCCATATAATAGTTGTTATAATTAGAATATTTGATATGATCGATACATAACACAAGATTCATTACATATTCATGTTGTTACAACCAATGAACAAAATAGTGTATTCTGTTGCATTATCAAAACCACGATTAGTTACAATATATGGAACTTTCATCCCTTTTGATAATTCGTTCTTACCACGCTGGAGTCTTTTTTCTCCTATACTTGAGCATTGGTCAAAGAAAGAATTCTCAAGTGTCAATGGAACCGTGGAAGTGGCAATATCGTAGTTCAAGAGGCAAAAACATCTAGAAGTAACAACATATCGAAAGGGGACATCATATTGAGCTTGTAAGGAGTAACAACATCAAATCCTTGAATGAACATAACCTATTATGAACCTGCAAGTATATTCTCCCAAGCCATCTTATTTGTAAACCCAAAACCAAGTAAGAAACCACTTAACAACCTATATTACTACTTAAATAATGCAATTCATAAAAATACTGTACCTTGGGTAAGAACAAGACCTCACAGGTCGGATATTGTCAAAAGAAGGTAAACGACGACCTAGAATATCGCTAAAAAAGGTAAATAGACGGAAAAAAGGGTACAAATCAAGGGCCCAAAAATTGTATGTGCATCAACACCTTATATTGTATTTTCAATTTGTCTTGAATAGAAGGTACATTTTGTTTTCTTGGAAAAAAAGTGTGAAGTGGATTTTTCAAAGGATATTCATAATAAATAGAGAAACCTTGTACATCGCATATAAGGTCATTTTCAGAGGAAGCATCCATCGCAATTTTTCATAAAACTAGGAATACCAATATATTCTCATAAGACAATGAAAAATCCTAAAGGTCCTCATAATCTTAAGAGTCTTGTTAATTTGCAAATTCTAACAAGAACTATGAAAATCCCTCCAAATTACTTCCTCTTAATGATGAATGCACATGGAATAGTAAACTCTTAAATGAATTTATGGCCCTAATAAACTTGGTATGACAACCCAAAATCTTTTTGAGAGCTTGCATTCAAGCAATCACCAAACCCCTTCAACTTTTAGGAAAACTATTGAATCTATACATTGCATGGTAAAATTATACATCTCAAATGAAGAAGCTTCACCCATGACCAAGTAGAGGTCAGTGGAGGGTACATGCATGATCTCTACATTCCATGATAAAACCACCAATTCACAAAAAAGAGGTTCTATGTGCATTTTTCACATCCCATAAGAGGAATCTTAGGAAGAAGCATTGCACAACCAAGACAAACGTGACCATCCTAGTGGAGTGTAGGTAGGGCAATGAATACAAACCATCACCTTTGAAAGTCCTTGTCATAAAAATAGGATGGAAACAATTAGGCTCTCAAATTTCTTTTATTTGTTAAACAAACTATATATCCTCTTAAAAATAGCACAAAACCTTGGGAAAATTCATCACATTTGTTTTCTTCCACCAATGAGAGAGATACTATTGATAATTTACCATTACTCGACAAATAACATATTAATACTATTATTTTTATATTAAAAAACTATGGGCAAGAAAAACCCTCCTAAATATAAATTTATGGGACTCAGTTAATAAATGAAAAACTTAGACCCTTCCTATAATGGGGATAATTTTTTTTATGGACAACTTCCATGGTCAAATTTCCCATTAATGAGGTGGAACTATAACCTACGATAAAATTTTGACTAGATTTGGATAAGAATTTTTGTAGGAAAGAGGTTGAATTTCTCTATTTATTAAATTACACTTTTATGATTAATGATAGGGAATAAATATTAAAAAATATTAGAAATTTATTTAGTGTTTTATGATGGATTTTAGTGGTTTAATATGAAGTGACTTAAAATGTGGAAAAACTCAACATTTACTATGAGTACAATTTTTTGTCCTGCTAACTCATTTTTTGAAAATTATGATGATTTGGGTCTTTTCAAAATGGGATAAAACCCCTCAAAACAAATTCCATGGTCAAATTTAACTGTGACTTTGGGAAAAAATCCTACCAAATTTGGGAAATAATTATTATGGAAAAATGGTTGAGTTTATACACTTTGTAACTTCATTTATGATGACTTATGATGGTTAAGAACCACTCTGCAAAGGTGCATGCTATCTCATGAAAGCTCAACACCTCACCTTTGAAATATTCAAACCTAAGTATATGTAATAATACCATCCAATATATAATAAAAAAACCCCATATTCACTAATATATAATCCCCCTTTGACATGAATGGTGAACAAATTCATTTTAAAGTTTCAACAACAACACCACCCTATTTCCACTGATCTCCAATCCTCCAAATCCTATTTGACACTCTTCCTTTATATATATATATATATATATACTATACATTCATTTTAACATTGGTATTTAATGAGTTGCATGTAAAGAGGAGATTATACTTATAGAATTATTGACACATTGAGTTACTTGGTAAAATTATGAAAAGAGTTGGATAAAACAATTCGCATAGAAAAATGTTGAATTTGTCCACATATGAAGCTATTTGAATTTTTTCATTAAACATAGTGAATCAATATTGAAATGATTAGATATTAAAATATAAGTATAAGTACTAACAACATTCTATCTAATAACAACACCGTACTTTCACAGATCTCCAAATTAATTTTGAAAGATTCAATTCCTTGTATACACAATAATAACATCTAAATTTGTGAATTTCCAAGCCTTCTTTGAAAAACTTGTTTTCAATATATACTATAAATTTCTCATATGAGAAAATTATATAATCATAAAACTTTTCCAATATTGACAATAAGTTGGAAAAGACGAGCAACAAACATCCTTTTGAACCTGTTTGAGTGACCAGGCATGTTTTCAACCTTTTGTGCTAAGATAAATTTATGTTGGAACATTGTATGTGCATCAACACCTAAGGATTGTATTTCAAGTTTGTCTTGAATAGAAAGTACAATTATTTCAAATGATATTCATAATAAATAGAGAAACATCATAAAGAACATATAAATGTCAATTTAAGAGGAAGCATCCATTATAATTCGTCACAAACCTAGGAATACTAATAGATTCTCATAAAACAATGAAAAACTCTAAAGGTCCTCATAAGATTAAGAGTTTTTTTCACTTGAAAATTCTAACAATAGCTATGAAAAACCATCAAAATTCCTTCCACTTAATGACTAATGCACGCATAATGGTAATCTCTTAAGTGAATTCATAACCCTAATAAACTCAATACAATGACTAGAAAGCGTGATGAGAGAATATATTCAAGAAATCACAAAACCCCTTCAACCTTTAAGAAAATTGATTAATCTATACCTTACATGGTAAAATTAAAAATATCACTTGAAGAATATTCACATATGACCAAGTATAATTCAATGGAAGGCGCATGCATGATCTCTACATTCCATGCTCAAACCACCAATTATGAAAAATAGAGGTTCCATGCGGATATTGCAAATCCCATAAAAGGAACCTTAGAAAGAAGCTATGCCCAACAAAGACAAAGATGAACAACCTAGGGGAGTGTAGGTAGGCCAAGGCATACCAACCATCCCCTTCCCATGTCCTTTCCATATAGCTAGGATTCAAAAGATTAGGCTCTCAAGCTTTTCTTTTATTTGTTAAATAAACTATTTTAGCCTCTCAAAAATATCCCTAAATCTTGGAAAAATTCATCATAGTTGTTCTCTTCCACCAATGAGAGAGATACTTTTGACAATTTACCCCTTTCCCAAAAATACCATATTAATACTATTATTTTTACATTAGAGAACTATAGGAAAGAAAAATGTTCCTAACGATAATTTTTTGGGAGTGAGTTAATAATTGAAAAAATCAAACCACTTCCTATAATGGGGAAATGTTTTTGAGGACCAAATTCCATGGTCAAATTTCCCATTAATGAGGTGGAACTATAACTTCTAGTAGGAAAGAGGATGACTTTGTCTAGTTATTAACTTCCACAAATTTTTTGATTGATGGTTAGAAATAAATGCAAAACAAAATTGAAAATTATTTCGTGGTTTATGATGACTTTTAGTGGTTTAATATGGAGTGATTTAAAAACTAGACAATCTCAACATTTTATGTGAGTGCATTTTTTTTCCTGGAAGGAAAAGTTCATAGCTCTAAGTCACTCAGTTTTTCAAATTATGACAATTTGGTTCTTTTTGAAATGGGATAAAACCCCTTACACCAATTTTCCATGGTCATATTTAATAATAACTTTGGGAAAAATTCCTCCCAAATTTGGCAAAGAATTTCAATGGAAAAATGATTGAGTTTGTCCACTTTTTAACTTCTTTTATGATGGCATCTAATGGTCAAGAACCACTTTTAAAAGGTGAATTCTAGCTCATGAAAGGTCAATACCTCACCTTTGAAATATTCAAATGTGAGTATAGTTAATAATATCACCCCATACATAATAACAACACCCCATATTCACTAATATCTACTCAAAGGGGTACCAACAAGGATTACAAGGGTTTCCAGTAAGGTGAAACCATGTGTAGTTTCTACATGTATTCTTTCCTACCAGAATTTTACACACCGAATTACATATCATTGTGTTATTTAAATATGCCTAAACTATAAGTTTTAAACCTTTTACAACAATGTAATGCACACACACATTTTTAAAAGAATAAAAGAAAACAATTGCAATAACATATATGCACATAGATTTATCCCGAATTAGAAAAAAAATCAATCTGTTTAGAGATAATTTGTATTCATTGTTTACAATGAAATATATAGGATACCATGACATCCAAAAAAACCCTAGTTACAACTTTAATTCCTTAATTGAAATAAAAAAACCATGGGATGAAATACCATGAACCACTAAATCATAAAAGGTGAAAAATTGCTCAATAAATTTGGCGAATAACCCCCCCTCAAAAAAAAAATTGTGGTCTCAATCATTTAGAGAATATAACACATAGCCAACATTATCCCACTTGTTGTTTTTTTTGCATACACGGGTCACATGCTTTCATGATAAAATTCCATTACATAAATGCTCATTGATTCTTTACACCAATACAATTTTTATTGTTCATAGACTTTGTTAATGAATTTGCAACACTCTTGAAAGTGTCCGCCTTCACCAACAACACCTTCTTCTCTTCAACAATGTCTTTGACAAAATGATATTGACCATCGATATGGTTTGTCTTAGAATGATAAGTTGGGTTTCTCACCAAGAATATTGCACTCTAACTGTCACATTCTAACCTTGTAGCTTGCTATACCAACCCAATACATTAACACAATATCTATAACCATATCGATTTCTTTCTTGCATGAGTAGCTACAATGTATTCATATTCTATATTTGAGAGTGCCAATACCAACTGTCTTTTTCTCATCCAACTGATTTATTATCCAAATAGGTTAAACACATATCCACTTGTAGATATTCTACAATAAAAATCTACAACTCAATTTGCATGAACAAATATGTGTATGTCCAACACTATGTCCAATCCTAGTCTTCCTTGGTAGAAAAATATATAAGTAGTAGTGCCATGCAAGTACCTTGAAACATTATTTACTATTTGCCAATGCTCCTTCCCTAGTTTTGACCCATAACTTCTTAGCGCAACCCACCCGGTCTAAGGATCGTTCAAATTGCTCTTTTGAGTCGAAGCGGCTTTTATTCCCTATTGGAATCTTAGATTTCTGATCCACAAGTCTTTCTTCTTCAGTCACGACCTATGTACACATCTGTGACTTTTTCCCTGATACAAAATTTCAGGTTTCGGAACTACTTATGTCCCGACGTCAAAAGTCCTTGACTCTTCGACCTCCCGATCTTCGAAATGTTGATTTTCCAAAATGACTTTACTTGTGGTTATCCCCCTGGGATATACCCTTAGTCCATATGACCTCCCCTCATATGACTGCAGCCTTCTTCAGGGTTCATTGACACAAAGAGCTCAGTGTTCTGTCCTCAAGGCTCTCGAAAAACCGATTTCTAAAATACCAAAACACTTTGTTTCCCGGCGTTTTCCTCCCTTCGTGATTTCGGGCTTCCCAACATCAAAATGCTTGGTTGTCTTGGTCTTTAGGATTCCCGAAATGCCAAATTTTGGTATCCTAGAATACCTTCCCCTGGTTCTTGAATTTTCAGAATTTTGGAGTTTCAATCCCTGAAAACCTCTGAACCCTTATCTTCGGAACTCCTGAAGTTCCGAACTCCAATACGCCAAAATGATGCCTCATACAAATCCATTCAGAATTTCACATTTCGGGCTTTCCCGATGCAAGGTCTCCTCTACCCTTGCTCTCTCTCGCACTCCCGGTATTCGAAATGCCGAAGTTCCCTCCTACTACTACTACATGTCCTCTCCCTGGACGCTTCTGATCTTCTTTCGAATTTTGGGACTCCACGATCCCTTTGGCACAATTCCTCTGTCTTCGCAAATCCCCGGTGCCTGAAAACTCGATGGAATCCTCGATATCCTCCATGTGTCCTCCTACGAAGGGACGGTTTAGATCGTTTTCAGGACTTCACCATTGACGAAGTTGAAACACTCCCCTCTATGTTTCCCAATGTCCAAATCCCTAAAATGGGTGATCTCGAGACATGTGTCCTCCTCTACACGGATGTCTCAGATCTCTTCGCTTATTTTGGGACTATCACTATGGAGTGTCCCGACCTTTCGCCATCAGGACCTATGAAATCTCGAAGTCCAAAATCTTGATATCCACACCTGCTTCAGTACCTTTCTCCTCTTCTCACAAGGGTTAAACCTTGTGCTTCTTCTGACAGATCCGACGACTATCGAAAATTTGTGTGAGATCCAATGGCTCACATATGCTCTTGCTGTGGATGCATCTTACACTGCTCCCTGGACGTGGAAATCCAAGGGTCCAGATCTCTTTCTCGACCTGATCCGATGGCATTTATCCTCCTCCTGAGCATCCGTGTTCTTCTTGAACTTGGAATAATTCTCCAAGTGTCCAAAGGCCTCGATCTTTGCTCTTTCCCTCTATGAACTCTACAACTTTGAGTCTCGACCGTGTTCTCAACAATGTTGTTCCTCCTAAGCTTTCGGGACCTGAAAATCTCCACAGAGTTCTTCCTTTCGACCTCTGCAACCTCTTATGGCCTCTATACAAAAAATCACTCTCCCTCTTGAGCTTGGTCTTCTCTGAAACCTTTAAAGGTTTTCACGACTCCTGCACACCTTGCAGAATCTATACATGCTAACTCAGTGCTATCTGTTCTGAGCTTCTCCACTACTCAGATCTCTAAGGGGACTTCACCCTTTTCCTTCCTTCTCCTTTAGATGGAGAATCTGATGCCCTCCTAACACTCCTTTTCTCAAACAAACTTCTTGTTGAGACTGCAGGGTGTTCAACAACCCTGTGAAGATCCTTCCTTGGAATCTTCTTCTATTCCAGAACTCAAAAGAGTTCTCTCTGTGCGCTCTGACACCTACTCAATGCCCTCCTAGCAGAGTGTCCAGAATCCTCAGTGATTTTGTTTCTCTATGAACTCATAGCAGATTTCCTCCTCGGCACTCTATGCCTGTGCTCAATGCCCTCCTGGAAGAGCTCTATACAACCCTCAATGATTCTATCTTCCTCTTGAAATCAACAGAGTTCCTCTGTGCACTCTATGCACCTGCTCAATGCCCTCTTGGCAGAGCTCTACAGAACTCCTTAGAGATTTTATATTCTACTGTGCCATCCTCTACACAGTCTCACCTCTAATATATTCAGCAGACTTGAGGTCTTCCTCTGAGTCAATGATTTCAGTTGGTGTGCCCTCCTAGAACGTCTTTGTCCAAATTCCAAAGAATTGGAAATGCACTCTATGCACTGGCTCTCAGAACCCGCAGTATTCTGTTACACCCCCTCGGCATGAGACCACAAAGAACCCCAACCTAAAATCAAAGAATGTACAAATAACCAAAACTTTATGTCCCTACAAATGCACACTAACACACATTCACAACATATAAAGAACACATAAAATAATTCACACAACACAAAATGGCATGCAGGAAAAAACTATTGTTTGTATTAATGTAAAATGCCTCCTTTACAAGGTGTTCTTGAGCTCAGATTTTGACAAAGTCTCAGCTCCTTCTTCCTTATCTACTCTTAGATTCTCTATGTTGTCTTTGAATAACCCCTAACAAGACCAAAAAATATCTTTTACAAGAGGGGTCTCTTCGAGCTCTTCCCTCCAAGCTACCTACCCTATTCAATTACATAGAATGGGCTATATAGTCCAGAATTGGATCTAGATCCAGGCTTACAACCATTAAAGGATATCTATAGCTATGCCTACACAAAGGCACAGCTTCATGGATCAACAACCTTACATGCATTTAATTACATTTACATTCAAATTTTAAAATGTGAGAGGGCTAGCGCCTCTTCTCCTCATTGAATGTGTGCGTTGATGTGGGATGGTTGGCTGGCACATGGCTGGCATGGAGAGATGCTCCTACATCATACTCCTCAGCTGTAAAATTCATGAGCTCCTGCTCATGAGCTTCCCATCTCAGTTGTTGAAATCCACCTGGATCCCAAACAATTCTTGGGAACTGTTCATCTTCTCCACTTCCCTGTTGTTGTTGTTGCTTCTGCTACTTGGTCACTACTGATGTTGTTGTTGCTTCTCTTCTTCCCAGCTTCTCCTCATTGGAATTCTCTACTGATCTCAACATCAGCCTCCTGATGTCTTCTAGCATTTCATCCAGTTGCTGCAATGGCTGGTTCTGTCCATGCAATCTCCTCAACTGCATTTTATTTTTTCAGATGGAAAGATCATCATAATGTCCCATGTAATATTCTTCATCCTCTGTGGCCTCAACTTGCCACCCTGTTGCAGATTTCATCTCTGCAGTCTCCTTACTGAACTGTTGTTTAGCCACCATCTTTGACAGTTCTTTTGTTATTCCTTTTGTTGGTATGTGTCCAGCTTCTTCCAACTGCTCCTCAGCATGGAATTTCCCTTCATCTGCTTCCAACTTAACATGTTGGATGTACATGCCCTATACCTTCACCCTTCTCTCCAGGGCTTCAAACTCTTGATACAGCTCAGTGAAATCTATGATGTCTGCTTCTTCTTCTTTTTCTCCTTCTGCAAGCTTCAATGCTGCAGTCTTTTCAGATTCCTGGCTGAAAATATTGAGCCATTCGCTAGAATGCTCATCTTTTTCCTCTTCTTGGGCAACCTCTAACATCTGCTCCAATGCTCCGATAGTCACATCTGGTTATCCTTCTGCTACTATATTAGCAACACAAACTTTTTCTTCCCCTAGGCGATGTGGCAGGAATATCCCAATTCCTCCAAGCATCATAAGATTCCTCTGATTCTCCTTCTCTATCAGTTGTTCTTGCTGATATAAACTCAGCTTTGGGTTCATCTACCCTCCCTTTCCCTCCTGACAATATGGGATTTCTCTGTTGTCTTTTTTGTAGTCTATGAGATCCCCAGATCCCATTTCATTGCCCACCTGGCAATGTGAAATTCCCCAACTTTCCTCCTGACAGTGTATGAGATCCCGCAGTGATATCATTTCATTTCCCTCCTGGCAATTGGGAATTTTTGTTTTTCCCTCTCGGCAGTCTTTGAGATCTTCAGCTGACCCCATGTGATCCTCATTATTGAGGTTTCTCCCATCCTCTAGTTCACACACCTGAACCATTTTCTTCTCTAGTCTGTTGAGGTTTTCAGCATGCCTCAATCATCCTTTTAACAACCTCTATTGTCTTCTAGCCAATAATTCTCTAACTGGCCATTTTATCTTTGTTTTCATGGGCCATTCATATACCCATCGTGACCTTGGATTCCACTGCATCTGCAATTCAAGTTCATCCATCCTTGCCCTGATCTCGGTAAGCCCCTTGTCCCATTTAGTGTTCTCTTGTTGTTGGTGGTTCTTTATTCCACCACGCTTATGAACTTCAGTGGCCATCTCATTGTCTTATGTCTTCCCTCTTGGCAAACTTGATGTCACTCTGCAACCCCGAGTGGTTTTCAACATATCCTATAATCCTCTTGATTGTTGCCTACCTGCAAACAATCATCACAGAGCTCCCAACACTATGTCCTCCTTTTCCTTCTCTCTGCCTAAAGTATACAAATAGATATTCAAGCTCTGATACTATTAACTGGCGCAACCCCCCCTACCTCAGCAGGTTCTGCGCGACCTCCCGGTCTAAGGATCATTCAAATTCCTCTTATGATTCGAAGCGACTCTTTTGATTCCCTATTGGAATCTCAAATTTCCAATCCACAGGTCGTTCTTCTTCTATCACAACCTATGTACACATCTATGACTTTTTCCTCAACAGGAAATTTTGGGTTTCAGAACTACTTCTGTCCTGACGTCAAGAGTCCTTGACTCTTCAACCTCCCGATCTCTGAAATGCCAATTTTCCAAAATGTATTTACTTGTGGTTATCCCCCTAGGCTATACCCTTAGTCCATCTGACCTCCCCTCATATGACCGCAGCCTTCTTTGGGATTCATCGACGCAAATTGCTTGGTGTTCTGACTCCCGAAAAACTGATTTTTGAAATATCAAAACACTTTGTTTCCCGGCTTTCTCCTCCCTTTGCGATTTCGGGCTTCCCAACACTGAAATGATTAGCTCTCTTGGTCTTCAGGATTCCCAAAATGCCGAATTCTGGTATCCCAAAATACATTCCCCCAGTTCTTCACTTTTTGGAATTTCGGAGTTTCAATCCTCAAAAACCTCTGAACCCTTTTCTTCAGAACTCTAATATGCTGAAATGACACCTCCTACAAATCCTTTCGAACTTTCACGTTTCGATCTTTCCTGATGCAAGGTCTCCTCTACCCTTTCTCTCTCTCGCACTTCTGGTATCCAAAATGCCGAAGTGCCCTCTTGCTGCCATGTGTCCTCTCCCTGGATGCTTTCGATCCTCTTTCTTATTTTGGGACTCCACGATCCCTGTGGCACAATTCCTCTGTCTTCTTGAATCCTCGATGCCCAAAAACATAGTGGACTCCCCAATCTCCGCCACATGTCCTCCTACGAAGGGACGGTCTAGATCATTTTCGGGACTTCTCTATTGATGAATTTGAAAGACTCCCCTCTGTGTTTCCCAATGTCTGAATCCCTGAAATGGGTGATCTCGTGACATGTGTCCTCCTCTACACGGAGGGCTCAGATATCTTTTCTTATTTTGGGACTATCACTATGGAGTGTCCCGACCTTTCGCCATTAGGACCTCTGAAATCGCGAAGTCCAAAATCCCGATATCCATGCCTATTTTGAGACTTTTCTCCTCTTCTCACAATGTTTAAACCTCGTGCTTCTTCTGACAGATCCGCTGGCTATCAATGATCCATGTGAGATCCAATGGCTCACATCAGCTCCTGTTGTGCATGCCTCCTATGTTGTTCCCTGGACATGGAAATCCAATGGTCGAGATCTCTTTCTCAGCCTAATCTGATGACAGTTGTGCTCCTCCTAAGCATGTGCGTTCTTCCTAAACATGGAAGCATTATCCAAGTGTCCAAAGGCCTCGATCTTTTCTCTTTCCCTCTGCGAACTCTACAACTTTGAGTCTTGCCCATGTTCTCAACTGTTAGAAAAAACAGGACCGCGGAGCAATAAAATAAAACAAATGCAGAAACAGAACACAGAAGACACACAATACAAGAGAGACACAGATTTGCGTGGTTCACCCAGTGTGGGCTACGTCCACTAGAGAAATTGCCAGGTCCTTCCTTTATTATTATCCAGCAAAATGAAGGGATAAAACCTACAGCAAAACCCGCTGTAACTTCCTCTTCTTTCTCTCACAGTCTCCTCTCTCAGAATACAATATTCACCCGCATACGTAGCCGCAATACATTTCCCTCATAAAAGAGGGTTGCCTTCTAGGGCAAAAAACCCTAACATAATCTCTACCGTTAGATCTGCGACCTTATAATGAACGGTCCAGATTTACAATGAAATTACAATATACTTTTATAAG